>VMDO01018274.1:0-42646 GCA_007922755.1 Pedetes capensis
TTGCCCAGACTGGAGAGGAGAATGATTTTCATTGTAAAATAATATCTATTGTTTGTATGGTGATGCTCAGTCCAATTTCAGAGAATAGAGAGATGAGAAGCTGTTTTCTTGGGAAAGAACTGTTCTTTCTTCAGGACATATGAGGAATAAGCATTCTGTTAATGAGGTGGAAAACTGTGCACATGGCCCTCACAGAGGCTGAGTTATATGGTAACTTGGAAGAATTTTATTATAATAAAGTCTCTGGTAAAGGTCAACCTGCTTAGAACTCCTGGACCTGCCTCTAAGGACATTTTCAAATTAGCACATAATATTTGGCACAACTCTGCTTGCAGAAAGTGAAGAGGGTTTAAAACATTTACTGATGAAGATCAAAGATCATAGCCTTCAGTATGGGTTGCAACTAAACATCAACAAAACAAAAATCCTTACAACTGGGTCAGTATGCAACTTCACAATAAATGGAGAAAAGAGTGATATTGTCTAAGATTTTGCTTTGCTTGGCTCTATAATGAACACCTGTGGAAGCAGCAGTCAAGAAATCAAAAGATGCATTTCTTTGGGAAAAGCTGTGTCAAAAGATTCCTTTAGAGTATTGAAAAGTAAACATGTAACATTGAAGACGAAAGCGCATCTGACTCATGCCATGGTATTTTCAGTCATCATATGGATGGGAAAGCTGGACATTGAACCAGGGTGACAGGAAAAGAATTGATGCTTTTGAATTATGGTGCTGGAGATGTCTATTGAATATACCATGGATTGCCAAAAGAACCAACAGATCTGTCCTAGAAGAAGTGCAACCAGAGTGCTCCTTGGAAGCAAAATGCCCAGACTGCATCTTACATATTTTGGACATGTACTCAGAGAGATCAATCCCTGGAGAAAGACACCATGTTTGGGAGAGTGGTGTGCCAAAAAAGGAAAACCCTCCACCAGATGGATTGACACAGTGTCTGCAACAATGGGCTTAAACATAAATAAGATCCCGTGCCTGGCACAGAATTGGGAAGTGCTTCAATCTGCTGTACATAGGGTCGCTATGAGTCGGACTTCACTTGAGGGCATCTAACAACAACAACAACATTTGGGGGATCTTATTACCATGCAAATAATCTAAATTTCTGGAACGGTAGCACTTCTCTTCCTGAGAAGTCAGGCTTGCCGCCTGAAGGAACAAATGTTTTCTGGGGAGAAATAGGGAAGTTAAAAAGGAAGGTAGCAACATAGGAAGGAAGGAAAGAAGGAAGGAAGGAAGAAAGCAAGGAAATAAAGGAAGGAATTGGTTATTGTCCAATAGTCCAAGCATTTCACAGGCTTGTTTTATAGGGGGTCACTTAATCCTTTCTATAGTATTTTTAGAAAATATTTTCCTCTTCTAACAAACAGAACCAAAAGCAAAATACAACTAAAACCCATGATGTTCAGAGAAGTTAATTAACTTGCTGAAAGGTGCCGAACTAATAAATTTTGGGGTCAGTTCAGAGCACATGCCCTTATTCTGCTCTTAGTGGCTCCGGGAAGGAAAGGCGCTTCACACCTGATCATCATTTCAGCCCTGGAAGGCAGTCAAGTAACAGATGTGGCAGTCTGAGCTGGATCTCAAAACCCAATTACCTGAGTCTGGTTTTTATTTTTTCTTGCTCATTTTGAATGGAACTCAGCAGCAGTGACATTTCCTATTTTCTTCCAGACACACTTTCATGAAGTGCTTTTTGGAGTGTGCACATAGAAGAAAATAGATGATGTGAGACTGGTGGAGCTGTTCATTATTACAGTTTGTCTCTAGTGACAGAAGGTGTGTCATTGTCTGACTCAATCATACACTTCTAAGCCATTTCCTTTTTCTTCTATAATAAAATTTGACAAACTTTAGATCATATCTGCCCATTCTCACCTCTGTTGGCAGAAGATATCTTATTGGTACTTTCACAGGATTCTCAAGTGTGTCTTCACACTGAAGATGCTGCCTGCTTGCCAAGCAAGTGTATAACATGAATGAATGAAACATCTCTTAATTTCTAATTGTATTCACTATAGAAATTCTCACTTACTGGGTGAGTTATGCTGATAACTTCCCAACTGGATTTTAGACATTTATCTAAACTTGTTCAAAATCCTGTGCTTTGTTTTCTCTAGCTCAGGGGACATCATTTCCACCCACATTGCTACTTGTTACCAAAGCTGGAAATCTCAGACTGTGTTTGGAATGGTTTGGGTATGGTTTAAGTGTGTCTGCAAAGTTTCATATGTTAGAAGCTTGGTCCCCAGGGTGGTGGGATTGAGAAATAGGTGAGAGGTCTTTGGATAAATTGGGGGCATATCCTTAGAAGGGGTTGGAGGACCCCAGCCTCTCTGGCTTCATTTTTATGGGATGCTATCTTTTCCTTCTAAAGGCATTCCTGCCATCCACTATGAAATCCTCATCAGAGCCAAGCTAACACTGATGGTATGTTCTTGGGTCTCTAGAACTGTGAGCTATATAAGCTTTCTTTCTTTCTTTTTCTTTTTTCCTTTTAAAAAATAAAGTTAGCCTCTCTCATGCATTTCATTATAGTAACAGAAAATGGACTAACACAATTCATGGCTCTTCCTGCTCTCTTATTCCCTTTGATTAGAGGTTGTTGACTCTAACTTCAAAATATGGTTAAATCAATTCCGTTTTAGCCCAAATGCCCACTTATATAGATTACAAAATGTCATTTGAAATAAGGCTTTCTCTATTACCATGTTTTGTGAGTTGTTTTCCATTTGATCATCTAGGAGGATTAATTTATATGTAAATCAGATGTATAAGTTTCCTGTTAAACTTTAAATAGTTCTTCATGACCAGAATCCAGCCTACTAATAATGTGTTATTGTTGTTAGGTGCCCTAGAATCAGACTTGACTCATAGCAATCGTTTGCACAACAGAACGAAATACTATCCAACCCTGAGCACATAATCTTGTTATATTTGAGCCCATTTTTGCAGTGATTGTGTTTCTTCTTATTTTGAATCATGCCACATCAGCAAATAGAGATCCCAGAGGTTCTACTTCATTGCCATCATTAAGATCGTCTCTACTTTGAATTTGATTCCCAGCACTGCAAAAAATGGGAGAAGGACTTGGCAACCCACTCCCAAGGCAATCCCGAAATAATCTGCCATTGAAAACCCTATGAGTCGCTATGAGTTGGACATGACTCGACGGCACCCAACAACAACAACAACAACTACTACTTTGAGAAGGCAACTCTACCTCAATAACGTTTTGAATGCCTTCCAACCTGGAGGACTCATTTTCAAGCACTATATTTGACAATGCTTCTCTGCTATCCATAGGGTTTTCAATGGCTAATTGTTCTGGGAGTTGGCTGCCGGGTCTTACTCCCTAGTCTGTCTTAATGTGGAAACTCAGCTGAAACCTGTCCACCATGGGTGGCCCTGCTAGTATCTGAAATACTGGTGGCATAGCTTTCAGCATCACAGCAACATGCAAAACCCTACAGTACAACAAACTGACAGACATGTGGGGGAATAATTTAGCATAACAGAATCCTTATTATCCTCCTAGATTACCTTTGTGGTGTCATCTTCTTATACACGCTACTTTTCAATTTGTGGTCCCCTAAACTCACCTGCTTATCACACTATGCAAACCTGTATTTTTCTTGCTTCTCTTCCCTTTTCTTATTATCATTCCCTCTCAACACCTCCTTTTGTGCTTCCCTTGTTGTGGGGGCTCCAACATGTCTCTTGACAATTTCTTTTTATTCTTTAAAATTCAGTTCAAAGGGTTCTTCAGGAATCTTTCCATGACCCTCTCCATTTTCCAGAGTAAGATAGATGTCCTACTCTCTGTTCTTTAATAGATGATAATTTCTATATTTCCACAGGTCATATCGAGCTGTATTACCTCTCCCAATAGACAAAACTCTTTAAATCATGACAATGATTTTTTCTTTGTGTTCCGAATATTTAACAAAGTTTAGGACATAGAACAGGCACTCAGTAGCACTAAGTGAATCAAATAATACAAATAGAAAAAATAAATGAATGGCTTAATCTATAGCAAAAGATGATAGAGAAATATGAGAAAAAGCCTATTAATAAGTCATCAATCATATCACAGGGCTGGGATTTAGCTCAGTTGGTAGAGCACTGCACTGCAGTCTCTGAGGTCCCGAGTTCAATTCCCAGCACTGCAAAAATGGGAGAAGGACCTGGCAATCCACTCCCAAGGCAATCCCAAAATAGTCAGCCATTGAAAACCCTAAGAGGGTCGCTATCAGTAGGATACCGACTCAACAGCACCTAACAACAACAACAACAACAACAACAACAACAACAATTATATCACAATTTATTTTATGACCTGTAGATTGGAGAATTTCATATTTCATCATTTTCAAAATTTCTTCTATCTTATTATATAGAGGGAAGGAAGATAAATTTGATAGTGATATTGGAGGCATTATTTGAGAGTAGAATTATATATAGATCCCATAGTGGGAGCATAGTGACTGGAGTAAAGTACTTAAAAGCTTAGAACTATCATTACAAGCTTCAAAAGCAAGAGCAATAACTTTTGCTTAAGAAATAGTAGGTTCTCCAAAGAAAACTATTCTTGATCTATTTGTCTTCTGAGGTAGGGGATGCCCTGTTTATTCTGGCTCAAGACCATTGGTGGTGATTCACACCTGTTCACACACTTTTAGGTGGAAGTGATGCTGTCTCCTTCCATTAGCCAGGTCCAATCTCACATTAAGGTCCATCATACAAAAATCAGCCACTTCTGAGTCATTGGTTATTCAACAGTGATGTGCCTTTGGTCCTAAAACCTACACAAAGTCAACTTATCTCATGGAATTTCCATGTTTGTTACAACCTACAGTACAGTCATTCATCTTGTATTATCGAGTGTTGAAATAGTTTTCTCAAATATTGACCCAAGAAGACTTCTGAATATATCTGCCTTAATTCTACCTGGTATATGCAGAGGCAGTTTGGCCACTGAATGTGGTTGTCCCAAGAATGGGATCATCTCCTGTAGGCTACTTCTTGGGTGGTAATCATGGTGAAAAGGGTGGAAGATACATGCACACAGGAAGATACACACACACACACACACACACACACACACACACACGAGACAGAGAAAAAAGAAAGAGGTGGAGGAGGGAGAGAGAAAGCTCATGAACATTGTTGGGCATGTTGCAACTTTCTTTCCCTCAACAGAGCCTTGGGCTGCTTTACTGGTGTACTCTCTGGGTTGCAGCCCAGTCAAAAGGGAGTTAGGATGTTTAAATTAAATATGGTTAAGTTTTACAAGGATACCCTGGTTCCTCTCACTTCTGACTCTTCCAGACAAAAGATTTGAATACAAGTAGAGACTGAATGTGAACAAAAGTACAATTATAGCCACTGGAATGGTGCACATTAATTTTGTGGAGATAGAGAGAAGCTGACAATCCCAGTTCCTGGGAGGAAAATATCTTAGACCCTGGGAGATATAAGGAACGGAGAGACATTAATAAACTTTGGTTTGTCAGGACCACTACTTCACCTTCTTTGAGGTGATTATTATGCATATGATTACTATATTAAACTTCACTACTATTGCATCTGGCACCCCCTGCCAGATGTTCTCTAAGAAGAGGCCTAGCTGAAAGAGTGAGACATGCACCAGCTCCAGCATATCCCTCTGAACAATACTGTCACCATTTCTAGTTGCCCTCCCTGCCTACTTATTGGTTATTCCATGGAGTGGAGAAATGTGCAAACAGGACAGGCAGGGCTGACTGCTTCCAGGAGTGCCTCAGGAAGGAGGAGTCTCTCTGAAGGAACTTAGAGTCCTAAGGACTGCTGCTGGAAGGCTGGGATGGAGGCACTGTCACCCTGTACCTCTGACCTGTAGGGTCCCACTTGGCAGGTACCAACAATTATAAACAATTCTTTCTTGCAGGGCCACCACATATGCCCTTGAGATTATACTTTTTGTGTGGAAGCCAGGAAATATTTGCCTCCATCCAACTGACAACTCCTTATAGTTGATCAAAAGTGAGTGATACTGCTTAAGAAAATATGAACAATAAATCATTCAAACTTGGGTGATTTCAGAGATCTCTGGTTACTTGAAACAGCTTCCTGGAGCAATAACTGACTCATATTTACAAATCCTGAAAAATATTAGGTACATTTTCTTATAATGGGAATCATTCATTAAGAAAGTTGGTATGAAATTTGTCCTTAACTTTAGTTGAGGGGTCAATGACACCAAATGTGAACCTGGAAGGCATTCAGGTCAATCCCAACTCATTGGTAAGTGTTGTTGCAGACAATGAAGTTGCCCTAGACACCCACCTTGCAAACCAAAACAGAATCTGTGCAATCAGTAATACATCTTAGATTAATACTTCAGGTCAAATAGAAATATCAATCCAGAAACTTAAGGGAAAAGCAAGATGATTATTTAAGTTTATTCTTTTTAGTATATGTTAATTTTACAAAGTAATAAATTTCATAGTGATATTTTCATACATGTATATATTTTAATCATGTTCACTCCTCTATCATCTTCCCTTATCTCTTGTCTTCCTCTCTATATCACCTTCCATATTCCTCATAGTCCCTCTTTTACTTTCATGTCCATTTTTATGACTTAATCTAAATTCTACATATGAGAGAAAATATATGATATTTATCTTTGTCAGTCTGGCTCATTTCACTTAATATGATGATCTCCAGTTCCATCCATTTTCCTGAGAATGGCATAATTAAATTTTTCTGTATGGCTGAATAAAACTCCATTGTGCATGTATAACACATTTTTACCCAGACACACATTGATGGGTATCTAGGATTATTTAATAACTTGCTATGTAGGATATCTCCATAGTAAGTAGACTTTTGGTTATTTACTTATATGGTATAGGTAGATCATATAGCAGTTTGTTCTATTTTTAATATTTTGAGGAACCCCTATACTGATTTCCATAGTGATTGCACTAATTTGTTGTTGTTGTTACGTGCCATTGAGTCGGTATCCGACTCATAGTGACCCTCATAGGGTTTTCAATGGCTGTTTCGGGATTTACTTGGGAGTGGATTGCCAGGTCCTTCTCCCATTTTTGCAGTGCTGGGAATTGAACTTGGGACCTCAGAGACTGCAGTGCAGTGCCCTACCAACTGAGCTAAATCCCAGCCCCGCACTAATTTATACTCCCACCGATATTATATAAGGCCTCCTTTTCCCCCACATCTTCTTCAGCATGCGTTTAGTTTTCTTGATGCTAGTCATTCTGATTGAAGTGAGGAAGAATCTCAAGTGTCGTTTTGGTTTGCAGTGCCTGATGACTAAAGATAGTAAACATATTTTCATATATTCATTGACCATTTGAATGTCTTTATTTGAAAAGTGTTCACTTCATTTGCTTATTAACTGACTGGATTATTTGTTTTTTTTGGTGTTTAATTTTTTGAGTTCCTTATATATTCTGGATACTAATTCACTGTAGGATGAATGGCTGTTAATGATTTTATTTCATTTTGCAGGCTGTCTCTTTACTCTGTTAATTGTTTGTTTTACTGTGAAGAAGATTCTTAATTTGATGAAATCCCACTTGGCAATGCTACCTATTATTTCCAGAACTATTAGAGTCCAATGCAGAGAGTCATTGCCTATTCCTATATCTTGAAGCATTTTTCCTATGTTTTCCTCTAGTATTTTCACAATTTCAGATCTTTTATCCACTTGGAGTCTTTGTACAGAGTAAGAGATGGGGATCTAGTTTCAGTCTACATGTGGATATCCAGTTTCCCCAACACTACTTGTTAAAGAGTTTTTTTAAATATATGTTTTTGGTATCTTATAAAAATCACATGATTATATCTGTGTGGACAACATGTCTGTTTTTGTGCCAGTATCATGCTCTTTTTGTTACTATGGTTCTGTGATATAGTTTGAGGGCAGATATTCTGATACCACCAACATTGTTCTCTTTGCTCAGGATTGCTTTAGCTATTCAGGGTCTCTTGTGTTTCCATATGAATTTCAGGATTGTTGTTTCTATTTCTATGAAGAATGTCATTGGAATTTTGTTGAGTATTGCATTGAACCCGTAGACTGCTTTTAGTTATATGTCCATTTTAATAATATTGATTCTAATGGCTTATAGGATTTGTTCAGGTGGTTGATTCTGAGATCCTGGGGCAGAGAGATAAGGGACATGGTTGAGTTAATATTTCAGATTGGCCTCATCTCACTAATTGGAGTCTTATTCATAGTAGCCTAATTAAATGCTATATGAGATGAATTGAACAGAGTTCATCACAGTATCTATAAGTTGCATTAATCAGAACAGCTGAAGAGTGATGAATTCATGGGAAAATTAAGTAGAAGCAAAGAGGATACAGAAATGAAGGGAGTAGATCTTGTTAGGAGACCATTTCCTATGGGACTTTTGCATTTCTGCACATCTTAAAAGCAATGGTACTGACAACTTTTGTTTTGAGGCACATTTTCAATCTTGTTCTTAAAGTAACAATGTCTTGTCAGAGCAAAAGTCATGTTGTTGTTATTGTAAAGGCCAGGTAGGTATGAATAAAAAATATTGTAAGAGATTGATGTTCCCTAAGCTAAATTTTTCCCATAATGCAAGTGTAGCATGTGCAGATATAACCTTGCTTTTCACATCATCTTGTGGGATTGGAGAATTAGAAACTGGTCAATAACACCACTGTGGATACTGCCATTTCTATGAGTAACAAGATGGACTTTGTATCTGACCCACGTGTCTAATAGCCCCTATAGCATCCATGCAACTGTGCTGGGATAACTTCTTTGTTTTCAAAGAGGGTAAAATCTCAGACAGCAGTTCTTCACAGTTTCAAAAATCTCATGCTATTCATAGCTTTTGACAAGAGTAGTTTTTGAGACAATATTTGTTTGAAGGCATTGTAGTGCTACTAAGACTGAAAAATCCCAAGGCCAGGATATGAAAGAGGAAGAAATCCAGAGTGATGCAACCAGTGTTGTAATATATTTCCCCGTGGGATAGTTTTTGATCTATTTTTCATAATTCCACACCTTGGAACAAAGCAAGATTAATTTCTCCTCAATGTGAAATCCAGTCTTTGAAAGTATTTTCCATGTATGTCCTGAGGTTTCTCTCCTTTTGACAAATTATTTTATTCTTTCTATAGTCTTCCATGAAAAATTATTTAGAACGTCTCTCCATCCTGCTTTGTCCTTCCTAAAGTAAGTTTGATTGCCAATATCCCATGCAGAATACGGCATTAGAAATGATGGTTTTTCTGGTGACTTATGTTTAAGTAAGAATAACAATGCCTTTGAGTTTTGTCCCACTCCCTCATAGGGCTGTCTTTCTTTCTTTCTTTCTTTCTTTCTTTCTTTCTTTCTTTCTTTCTTTCTTTCTTTCTTTCTTTCTTTCTTTCTTTCTTTCTTTTTTTCTTTTTTTTTTTTTTTTTTTTTTTTTTTTTTTTTTTTTTTTTTTTTTTTTTTTTTTCTCTTTTTTCTTTTTCTTTTTCTTTCTTTTTTTTTTTTTGTGGTACTGGGGGTTGAACCCAGGGCCTCGCGCTTGCATGCTCTGCAAGTGCTGGACCACTGAACTGCACCCTCAGTCCATTTTTTTACTCTTTGAGACAGTGTCTCACTAAGTTATGTAGACTGGCTCTGGTCTCAAACTTGTGATCCTCCTGCCTCCACCTCATGAGCCGCTGGGATTACAGGCATGTGCAACCACGCCTGGCGGTAGGATTTGTGTTTCCTTGATGTTGAGGCACAATCCATACTGAAGGCTATGTTCTTTGACCTTCCTCAGTAAACATTTCAAATTCTCATTTTCAGCAAGCAGAGTTGTGTCAACTGCATAACATAGGTTATTAATGAATCTTCCTCCAATCATGATGTCACATTCTTCTTCATAAAGTCCAGCTTCCCAGATTATTTGCTCAGCATAGAGACTGAAGAGGTACAGTGAAAGGATATAGCACATGTTTCTTGACTTTAAAAATGTCAGTGTTTCTTTATTGTGTTTAAACAATTGCATCCTGGTCCATGAGATTCTCCATGAGTACAACTAAGTGCTCTGGTCTTCCCATTCATTGCTGTGTTATCCATAATTTATTCTGATCCACACAGTCAAATGTCTTGGCATAGTCAATAAAACATAGATAGACATCTTTCTGGTTTTCTCTGCTTGCAGCTAATATCCATCTCACGTCAGCAATGATGTTTGTTGTTCCATACCCTCTTCTGAATCCTGCTTGATTTTCTGGCAGTTCCCTGTCAGTATAATGCTGCAGTCACTTTTGAATGATGCATAGCAAAAATTTTGTCTTATGTGATATTAATGTAATTTTTTGATAATTTCCACATTCAGTTGGATCCCCTTTCTTGGAAATAGGCACAAATATCAATCTCTTCCAGTCAGTTGGACAGATAGCTGTTTTCCAAATCTCTTGGCATAGACAAGTTAGCACCTGCAGGGCTGCATCTCTTTATTGAAACATCTCAATTGGTATTCCAGCAATTCCTGGAGCCTTGTGTTTTGCCAATCCCTTTAAGTCAGCTTCCACTTCTACCTTCAGTATCATTGGTTGCTTATCTTGTGCAGCCTCTTAAAATGATTGATCATTCACCAATTCTTTTTAGTTTAATGACTCTGTGTATTCCTTCCATCTTCTTTTGATGTTTTTGGTGTCATATAATATTTCCCTGTAAAATCCTTCAATTTTGACACTCGAGGCCTGAATTTTTCTTCAATTCTTTAAACTTGAGAAAAACAGAGCATGTTCTTCTCTTTTGATTTCCAGTTCTTTGCACTTGTCATTATAATATTTAATTTTGCCTTCTTGAGATGCCCTTTGAAATCTTCTGTTTAATATCTTAACTTCATCATATTTTCATTTTAATTTAGCTGCTCAACTTTTAAAGACAAGTTTCAGAGTCTCTTTTGACATGTAATTTGGTCTTTTCTTTTTTATCATTTTTTTTTTTTTTCAATACTGGAGGTTGAATCCAGGGCCTCCTGCTTGTATGCTTTGCAAATGCTGTACCACTGAGCTGCACTTCCAGCCCTTTTTTTTTTTTTTTTTTTTTTACTTTTTGAGATAGGGTCTTGCTAAATTATGCAGACTGCCTCTGATCTCGAACTTGTGATCCTCCTGCCTCTGCCTCTGGAGTTGCTGGGATTACGGACATGCACCACTGCACCTGGCTTTCTTTTTCTTTACTTTTCTTTCTTTCTTTTTTTTTATGGTGTTTTAGTAACCTTTTGCTTTCCTCATGAATGATGTCTTTGATGTCAGGCCACAACTCCTTTGGTCTTTGATGATTAGTGTGTAATACATCAAACCTATTCTTGAGGTGGTCTGTGAACTCAGATGAGATATACTCAAGGTCATTCCTTGGCTCTTCTATACTTGTTCTAATTTTCTTCAGTTTTAGTTTGAACCTGCATATGGACAGTTGATGGTCTGATCCACAATCAGCACCTGGTCTTGTTCTGACTTTTAATATTGAGATTTTCTATTGTCTCTTTCCATAAATGTAGTCAGTTTGGTTCCTGTATATTCCATCTGGTGAATTTCATGTGTATAGGGCTGAGATTTAGTTCAGTTGGTAGAGTGCTGCTCTGCAATCTCTGAGGTCTGAGTTCAAATCCCAGCACTGCAAAAATGGGAGAAGGACGTGGCAACCAACTCCTGAGGCAATCCTGAAATAATCAGCCATTGAAAACCCTATAAGTGTAGCTGTGAGTCGGACATGACTCAACAGTACCTAACAACAACAACAACAGTTGCTGTTTATGTTGGTGAAAAAACGTATTTATAATGAAAAGGTCATTGGTCTGACAAAATTGCATCATATAATCTCCAGCATTGTTTCTGTCACCAAAGCCATATTTTCCACCTACTAAACCTTCTTTTCTGTTTCCAACTTTTGAATTCCATTCACCAGTAATTATCAATACATCCTCATCACATGTCCTATCTATTTCAGATTGTAGAAGCTGGTAAAAGTCTTCCCTGTCTTCATTTGTAGCCTTGGTGGTGGGTGTGTAAATTTGAATAATAGTCATATTAACTGGCCTTCCTTGTAGGTATATGGATATTTTTCTATCACTGTCATCATTGTACTGCAGGACAGATCTTGAGGTGTCATTTCGATGATGAGTGCAACCCCATTTCTCTTTAGTCTATCATTCCTGGCATAGTATCTGATTCAAAATGGCCCATGCTAGTCCATTTTAGCTCACTGATGCCTAGAATGTTGGTGTTTAATTCTAACTTTCCTAGATTCATACCACATACATTTCATATTTTAATTATTAGTGGATGTTTACAGTTGTTCCTTCTCATTCTGAATTTTGCCACATCAGCAAATGGAGGTCCCTTGGGCTTTACTCCATTCTTATCATTAAGGTAGACTCTACCTTGAGGAGGCAGCTCTTCCCCAGTTGTCATTTGTGTGAGGCTCATTTTCTAGCACTATATCTTACAGTGTTTCTCTGCTCTTCACAGGATTTTCAGTGACTAATTGTTTCAGGAGTGGACTGCTAGGTGTTGGTCCCTAGTCTGTCTTAGTCTGGAAGCTCAGCTGAAACCTGTCCACCATGGGTGACCCTGTTGGTATTTGTAATACCAGTTGCATATCTTTCAGCATCACAGTAATTGGCAAGACCCCAATGCATGGCAAGATATGTGGGGGAAAATTGTCTTTATCCTGTAGTTAGTAAATACATAAAGTTTTGCTGTGACATTTTACATGTCATATATAAAAATGTGACATCATCATCTTTTTTTGAGGGGGCTGGTTGCTGGGGTTTGAATTCAGGGCCTCAAGCGTGTTAGACAAGTGTTCTACCATTGAGCTATACCACCAGCCCAGCCTCATCTTGAATACTTATTAAAATAGTGACACTAATGCCAGCAAGAATAATCCAAAACTGTTTGATTTATGCAACTATGCCATTTACCTAAGTTTCCACCAGGGCCTATCCATTGAAAAGTCCCCCAAACCGTAAATTAGAAAATAAACTTTCTAGGTGGAATCAGCAGTCCTCTTTGACTCAACTCTGTTGATTAGATTTTTATTTTTAGCAGACAGATGACTTATCTTTTGCTCAGTTTACAAGTACATGGATATCGTCTTGATTTCAGATGCTGTTCTTCCAGGTACAGGGGATTCCTATCTCATTTGAGGAGCACACAGTACAGAGGGGTGACAGCTGGAGAATCAAGAATACGACAGAGAAAAGCAAGTGATGTAATAGATCCAGGACCACAGAGGAGCCAGCAGTAACATGCCAGCTTCTGGAGGACTATTCAGTGATGAATGAGAGATGGTGAGTTTGTTCTATATTAAAAGTTTCAAAGGCAATGGCAGTTTTCTGCAGTCATAAGATAGGTTTCTTCTAGAACAGCCCAATCACTTGTTGTTGTTGTTGTTGTTGCTGTTGTTTGGTGCTATTGAGTTGGGTACAACTCAAAGTAACCTTATGTACAACAGAACAAAACATTCCCCAACATTGTGCAATACCCAACACTATGTCAGAGCTTCTTTGCTACTCATAAGGTTTTCAATGACTGTTTTGGGATTAGTTTGGGGGTGGATTGCCATGTCCTCCTCCCATTGTTATGGCACTGTGTATTGGATCCAGGGCTTCAGAGAGCACAGAGCAGCACTCCACCAACAGAACTAAACCGGTACAATCATTAGGCACCCTCAAGTGGCACAATCCACTAGCTTGACATACACAATTTATGTTTACCTGCTGCCTGAGCTGCTTTCTCAAAGCTCTCCTCCTCCGAAACTTCCCACAGACTGTGTGTATTGAGTGAGAAGAACTCAGTCCCCAAGCTATCTGCAGGGAAAGAGCAGTTAGCAGGAGTATTAGTGATGGTGGCTAGTGGTTATGCCTCACATGGGCCTGGCTATCAGAGGAGCTGTGGTCATGCAGCAGTGACACCTGGGATAGCATATCTCCTTTGACTGCAGGTCGTCAGCTTCACTGAGCGTCTCTTCACCCCTGAGGTTTCCTTTGCACCTGTTGGAAGAGTGAGAAGTTCCCTGGTGCAGAAGCAGCTGTGCACAATGAAGGAAGTGATGCATGAAATCTCAACCTTTTAATACCTGTCACCAGACAACTGAAGTTTCAGGGAAATATTTGCTATCCTTTTGCCTCTGCTGTGCAACAGAGCAGTGAGCCTAAGAACCAGATTGCCAGGGTTAAAATGGAAGCTTGGGCATGTTCATTGATCTTTTTATGCTTACATTCAAGTATAAAGTAGTAATGTAATTGCTATAATTTGCAACGTATTTTAAATGATGACCATAATGCTTGACAAAGAGTAGACACCATATATATATATATATATATAATTTGTTACTTTTTAACGTTCTAACATTTAATCCTTTCTTTATCAAATTATAATTGAATACAGAGTCCTTACTATGAGCAATAAATGGTGCTTGGCATTCTATGGGCAAGAAAAGGTGTTTTAGGCCAGCATCTGTGTTTTTCCTGGACACATAGCTTCATAGGAAAATAAGGCATATGCTCTTGAGACCATGAAGGAGCCATGGTAGGCTTTTTGGAACAGAAGAAATTAAATCAGACAGGTAAAGTGACTTTCTCATGCTTGATAATCTCTTCCAATTATTATCTTTTCTTTGACTTTGTATGCAAAGAGTGATACCATAATAAAAATAGGCCACAAGGGCTTCCACAGAATCAGGAGGTCAGTGGTATTGGGGTGGCAGTGCAGTTGGGGAGTTCTAAGAAAAATCTAGGCTCTGAATTTATTCTGATACTTTACAACTTTGTGAGAACCTATTTCATGATGTCTATTGTTCTAGACATTCCAGACAATCAACAAATGTAGAGATTTATATATGTATATGTTATGAAGACAGATAAAGACAGACAGAAAGGACAGTTCTGCTACATGGGTTCCATTTTGTTTTCCATTTCCATTTTGTTGCTGCTTTGATATTATTACTGAATGCATGCATGTGGGTACATCCATGCATGTGTGTTTCCTTCAGAAAATTTGGAGAGTTTGTGATATAATCTTAGTGTTCTTTGTAGTTAATTTAATAATCATAAATAAGAAATACAACTTTACTTATTGAGGTGTCTACTAATATAAATATGCCAAATTTTGTTCTGAATAAAGAGGAAATCAATAGGTACATTTCCACTTAGCTTTCTAGTTAGTAACATTAATCCTTGATGTATTGTTAATTATATAGTCTTAAATTGTTAGAGTGTATGCCTTTTGTAATCATAATTCTTGTATTGTTTTAGCCTAAGTTCCTTACTTAAATAGACTTATTGTGAATCACCAATTCACTCATTTAAATAATATCAACTTTCTGAGCTTTTTTGTTGGGTTAATCCTTAAAGTTCTATGGATTTACCAGGATATAGTGGGTGTTTAGGGTACTGTACTAACTTTCTAGAAACACAGCATATTCTTTAAAACTTCACATGCAATTTTCTGAAGTCTATAAAAGTGTTCTTTCATTATATATTTGAATGTATTTTCTATTTCATTCATTCTATTCTCTAATTTTAAGAAAATGAATGAAGTGAAATTTCAGCATCCTTTGTCTTTTTGACATAGGTATAATTTTTTCTCTAATAGTTTCTATATGTTTATAATTTTCCAACTACCTCTGGATGGTGTTTTTTTCAAGCTTATGCTGTTTGACTTTCCCTCTGTTTTAAACTGTCTATTCTAATATCAGCACTTTTTAATTGGTTTTTATTATCCTACTGGCTTTTAATTGTTATCTTCTATTGTTTCCCTGAGGTATAAAATGAAATTTGACTGCCTTCTGAAATATTAGAATTCAATCTGCTTTTTTCCTCTTATCTTGAGTAAATATCTATGAATGTATTGAAGTCTTTGTCAGCTCAAGAAAAGAAGAAAGACAAATTGAAAATAAAATGATAAGAAAGATAAAACGGTCATTATAAACATAGAAATATCCTAATTCTTGCCTTCCTTCTGATATTCAAAGGAATCTTTCTAATATTTTCCTATTTAAAATATTGTATGTTATCTTTTCAGGGGCTGGGATTTAGCTCAGGTGATAGAGTGCTGCTCTGCACTCCCTGAGTACCCGGCTCACATCTCCAGCACTTCAAAAGCAGGAGAAAGATGTGGCAATCTACACATGAAACAACCATTGAAAAACCTATGAGGGTCACTATGAGTTGGACTTGACAAGACAGCACGTAACAACAACAACAACAACATTTTATGTTTTAAAAATACACAACAATTAGCAGGTTATGGAATCTATTCCTATGACTTGTTTATTGAGGTTTTTGGTTAGCTTTAATTATGAGTTAGCTGAATTCAGTTTGAATCCAATGAAATAATCATATGTGTTTTCTTCTTTAATCTGTGGCAGGAAATGTTTATAGGTTTTACTGAATAAAGAAATTCTGACTAAAACCTCACTTTGTAAATTTTCTCTTTACATTCACTTAAATTTGATTTGCTTAACGTTTCATATCTTTCATATGCACAAATAATCAATATCTATAATTTTCCTTTTATATGTTCTCATTGTCAAGTTTAAGATTATTATGTCCCTTTTAATCTCTAGATTGCTGGCTGTCAGGTGTAGGTGATTTTGGTCCCAGGAGATATTTAACAGAGTCTGGATATCTTTTCGTATTGTCACAACTGAAGGGCAGGTGCTACTGGCATCTAGTAGTTAAGACCAGGGTATGCTGCTGAATACCCTTCACTGCTCAGAGAAGCCCTTCATTCCAAAGAATAACGCCAACTCTGAGAAACCTTGCACTAGGCTATGTTGCATAGGATTGGAATGACCTTTAAATACCTCTGAAGTTGGGTTACAAAAAAGCTTCTGAAGTAATACAATAATCCTAACTTTTGTTGTGCAGATAAGTAAACCAATGTCCTCTGATATTAAGTTAGTGGTAGAATAGCATTTAGAAACCAAGTTATTGGATGTATTGATTCACTACTCACTTATTCACTCATCAAATAATGCTGTTCCCTCTCTCCTTTTTTTTCACTTATACACATTTAAAAGACTCAGCTAGGTACTGGGAGAAAACCCACATCAAGCAGACCCAGTCTTTAAGGTAGACTACAAGTCTGGGTTTAGCTCACTTGGTAGAGTGCTGATCTGCACTCTCTGAGGACATGAGTTTGATCCCAGCACTACAGAAAATGGGAAAAGGACATGTCAATCCATTCCTGAAGCAACCCAAGACAATCAATAATTGAAAATCCTGTGAGGGTCACTATGAATGGGCCTGACCCAATAGCACCTAACAAAAACAAAAAATCAAGAACACAGCCTTGAGTATGGGTTGCACTTCAACATCAACAAAACAAAAATCTTTACAACTGCATCAGTATGCACCTTCATGATAAATGGAGAAAAGATTGAGGTTGGCCAAGATTTTGCTTTACTTAGTTCTACACTCAACACCCACAAAAGCAGCAGTCAAGAAATCAAAGGATGCATCGCACTAGGAAAAGCTGTTGCAAAAGACCTCTTTAAAGTGTTGAAAAGTAAAAATGTCACATTGAAGACAAAGGTGTACCTGACTCATGCCATAGTATTTTCAGTTACATCATATGGTTGTGAAAACTGGATGTTGAATAAGAGTGGCAGGAGAAGAATTGATGCTTTTGAATTACGGTGATGGAGACAAATATTGAATATACCAAGGACAACTAAAAGAACCAACAGATCCATCCTATAAGTACAACCAGAGTGCTCTTTGGAAGCAAGGATGGCTAGATTCCTTCTGACTTATTTTGAACATGTTGTTAGGAGGGACCAATGATTGGAGAAAGACATAATGTTTGAGAGAGTGGCAAGTCAATGAAGAAAAGGAAGATCTTCACCTGGATAGACTGGCACAGTGGCAACAATGATTTTAAACATAAAAAAGATCATGTGCCTGGCACAGAACTGGGGAGTGTTTTGTTCTGTTGTACATAGAGTTACTATGAATTGGACCCAATTCAATGGTACCTAACAACAATAACAACATCAAGCATGCAGATAATGAACTGTTATCTAAAGCATAAAGTAGTAAGTACCAAGGGCAGCAAACAAATAAAATCCTATAAGAGAGAGAGGGGGAGAGAAACAGAGAAAGAGAGAGGAGGGGGGGGAGGGGAGACGGGAGAGGGAGAGGGAGGGAGAGGGAGAGGGAGAGGGAGAGGAAGAGGGAGGAAAAAAGAGAGATAAATTCAGATAGATACATTTCACATCCTGGGCAAGGAATCAAAGAAGAAATCTGACAAATTATTTCATATAGGCAGATCCAGGGGGAAATGGATCATCTGGCTGTGTGTTGAAAGTGATGAGTCATTGTCAGAGGCCTTGAGAAAACAACTACAGATAATCATGTCCTAAAGAGGAGCTGACATTTAATGATGGAAGACCTCAAATTACAAACTAAAAGTTTAAATTTCATTCTGTGGACAACAGAACAGAGTGTCCCTGAGCTTATCTGTACAGGGTAGTTGGAAGATATGAATTGTGCTCTAGCACAAACTGTTTTGGAAGACTTTTTGATCTGTGTAGGGATTGATTGGACATCACTTCAAAAACTGAGAGATGCATCCAACCACATTATACTTACATTCTGGGTCTCTAACCTGGAGTCTATCTCTGATTCTGATCTGCCAGTTTTGTGGCAGTTTGTGTTTGATGATTGTAATTTGTTCATGCTCATCTGATATTCTTCTAATCTCCTGCCTGCCACTGAAATTAATGCATTTGGTCATGTTTCACAAATGAGGAAGCCAAAATTCTATAAGCCAGAGGGGTCTCCTGCTGTCTCCTGGCCCATGTGGGCAGACTAGAAATTCGATTCTGTTACCAAAAAAGCTGGGTGGACAGCTGCTGACCCCCAGGGGACCGTACAACCTGCCAGGATCCTCATTCCCCTTAATTTCAGCACAGCCAAGATCACTTTTTTGTTCTGTGAGAGCCCAGCTAGGCATGAAATTCAATAGTTTCCACAGATAAATCTGGTCAGCAAGACCAAATGCACCCAACACTGAAAGAACAAGTAAAAATAAATCTTTTTATCAGTAACTCTAAGCAAAATAAAAAAGATAACACCTTCCAAATTTACTTTGTTATACAGGTTCTTATCATTGCCTTTCTCAGAATGATGATTCATCAATAATCATGTACATCAGCAGAATTTGTTGACCAATAGGGATGAAATAACAGATACAGTATGAGACTGAAAAATGTATTTCTTCCTGAGTTTCAGCTCATCCAATTTATGTAACAACAGGTGAAATAGGATGAGCTTTCAGTTTCCAAGGAGAAGAAAACTCAAGCATCTTACTTTTGCATGGCAAGCAACAGGAACACATGAACATACATAGGTATACTTTCATATATATGTGTATATGTATGTAGGTATTTATGTATGTGTGTAGATATATGTTATACTACCAAGACACATTCATGTATTACTTTAAAATATGGCAAAGGAAACTCATATATATAAATTTATATACCTGTACCTATATACATAAACAAATACCAGCATGTATATATGATACATGCATATATATGTAATCCAGCATAGAATACAAATACAGCCTAGGTACCGAACGCAAGTTCTAAAAGATGACAAGGAGAGAAGACATAACATTAAAAATTGAATAAGTACTTTGTGATTAATTACAAAAGCATTAATGAACAAATTGATATAAGGAGATTTGTTAAACACATATGAAGAATGTGAAATGGTTTCTTGGCATAAAATGGCTAAAGAAGTTATGTGTTTGAGAATAAATCACATAATCTTGACATTGTCTTAGTGGGATAACATTGTATCACATTAATTGTTGTTGTTGTTAGGTGTCATTGAGTTGGTGTCCGGCTCATAGTGACTCTGTGGGCAACAGTCTGAACAGTGTTTGTTAGTGTCTCTCTGCTATCCATAGGGTTTTCAACAGCTGATTGTTTTTTGGGAGTGGGTTGCCAGGTCCTTCTTCCAAGTCTATAGCCTGATGTTCCCAGGCAGTCTCCCATTTAAGTACTAACCAGGCCTGACCCTACTTAGCTTCCAAGATCTGATGGGATCAGATGCCACAGAGGTATAGCTGCAGGCAACATTAATCAAGGGACTGGTGAAAATAATTAAGGTGAGGAAGGTGCTGCTTGGTGATCTTATAAGATCTGGACTCAGGAAAATTAGACTTTCTGGAAGTGTCTGCCCAATACTTCATGAAAAATTGAAGTTACTAACAGTGAAGAATATACCAACAACAAGGGTTTTGATTGTCATCTTATAATTCCTGGTGAATAAATGTGAGAAATTGATATGCTTTGAAAAATATCATTAACAGGTGTCCCCCTGTTGATAGTAGTTGGTAAGTTCTTCACCATAAACTACAGTTATAAAAGTAGACCAAGTTTTACATAACATGCAGAAGAGGTTGGGGAAAGATGGATGGCTGAGTTAATCTTGATCCTATGGCACATTTGGCACAGTTAAAGGAGCTTTCCTATGTTATCTCATGACATTGTCAAGATCTAATTTCCATACTAAAACAAGAGTTCTCTGTTAAAACAGAGTTCAGTATAAACACAGAAATCTTCAAGCCTGTCACTCTCTTTCCAAACTCTGTCTGAACTGTTTGAAGCAAGATGGTAGGATGAATTTTTTCCCCTGTAATAACCATCTGCATAATGTCTTCTTTTTCCTTTTGCTGAGCAAACATGCCTTCACTTGGAGCACCCAGTAGAATGAGCTAGAGGTTAAGAATAAATGCTATGTGCCCATCTGGATGATATATCTGCAGAATTTAGGATTTTGGCATGTGGTACTATGCAATATAGCATAAATATCTTAGGAATTTCTAAGTTCTCAGTATAAGGGCAAAGTCCACAAGAGTAACATATCTGCTGAAATGATTCTCACTCCTCTCTCCTCTCCATATGGCTGTGGGTAGTTCCAGCTTTTTGCTGGGAGAAGCATGAAATTAATGGTAAGAAATTTAGGAGGTTCTTGACATTTGGTAGTTTATATTCATGAAAATCTTTCTGGATGAGAATTGATCTGAGAAATCAGCTAATCTCAAATGATAGAGGAATTTGACAAAATGCTAACTTGACTTTTCAGGATCCTGCTAAAGATTCCTGATTTTAATTCCTGTTGCTCCTGGGAGCCATGATGATGGATGGAGTCAGTGGTGATTTAGTTACATTTAATTCCACAGAGCCTGCAGCTGTACCCACTGTGGAGTACATTCTCATCAGATCTTGGAAGCTAAGCAGCATCGGGGCTGGTTAGTACTTGGATGGGATACTGCCTGGGAATACCGGATACTGTAGGCTTGGGAGAAAGACCCAGTAACCCCCTCCCCAAAGTCAATCCACCATTGAAAACCCTATGAAAATCAGAGAAGCACTGACAATAGTGTTTCACACTGTTGCACATACGATTGCTATGAGTCGGACACTGACTCAACAGCACCTAACAGCAAAAACAATTCCACAGAAGGTAAACAAGGAGAATAAAATAATCCTAAAACCTTTGTAGGAGAAGGCTGAGCAACTCATGTGAGAGGTGCTATGTCAGTTTGTGGAGAAACTGTGTGAGGCACCTAGCATTAAGACAATGAAGGAGACAGAAGACAGTCAGCTTGATCATAGACTGGTGGTATAGATACAAGGCAACAGAAAATATCCCAGGAAATATATCCTCTAGATTAGGGGTCCCCACTCCTTGGGCCTTGGACCAGCATGAACTGTGGGTGAGTAAGTGAAGCTTCATGTGTATTTATACTATAAATATAATGTGCTTCAGTTATCTTGAAACTATCTCCCTTGAAACTGATCGTCCATAAAACTGATATCTTCTGCCAAAAATGGTTGTGAACCACTGCTATAGATATCTAGAGACCAGGAGATGAATCCTAGGTAGGCTGGGGAAGTTTGCTGGAAGTTTTAAACACTAGGTATAAAACAGTAGGTAGGATTACTCAGAGATAGCACAATACATCCTGGAATGTTCCTAAGCAATTGAGGTTGCCATTTTGTCTTGCTCTGATACAAGTTTATGAGTACTTGGAAATATAAAAATAACAATGGATATTGTGTCTTAATTATACATAGGTTGTATATCACATAGTACTATGTTATTGAGGATTATTTGTTATATAATTCTCATAACAATTCCATAGGAACATACACTATTAGTCTAATAAGAACATATTAAGAACATGCTAGAGCCTGCAGCCGTAGCCCTGTGGCATCGATCCTGTCAGATCTCGGAAGCTAAGCAGGGTCAGGCCTGGTTAGTACCTGCATGGGAGACCGACTGGGAATACCAGAAGCTGTAGGCTTGGGAGAAGGACCTGGCAACCCCCTCCCAAAAATCAATCTGCCATTGAAAACCCTATGAACAGCAGAGAAGCACTGACAATAGTGTTTCCCCTGTTGTACAGAGGGTCGCTATGAGTCGGATACTGACTCTACGGCACCTATTTAGGGCTGGGATTTAGCTCAGTTGGTAGAGCGCTGCTCTGCAGTGTCTGAGGTCCCGAGTTTGATTCCCAGCACTGCAAAAATGGGAGAAGGATGTGGCAACCCACTCCCAAGGCAATCCCGAAACAATCGCTGTTGAAAATCCTAGGAGGGTCGCTATGAGTCAGACACGACTCGATGGAACCTAACAACAACAACAAAGAACATGATGTGATCTATGAAACTAGCCAAAGATCATGTATCTAGTTCTGATTTGTAGATATTTAAAGGACTGCAACTCAGCTTATTGTGCTGTAGGGGCTTGCATGTTGCTATGATGCTGAAAGCTAAGATACTAGCAGGTCCACCAATGGTGGACAAGTTTCAGCTGAGCTTCCAGACTAAGACAGACTAGGGAGACTGGCCCAGGTGCATACTTCCCAAAGAATTAGCCATTGAAAACCCTATGAATAGCAGAGAAGCACTGTCAGATATAGTGCCAGAAAATGAGCATTCTAGGTTGAAAGTCATTCAAGAAACAACTGGGGAAGAGTTGCTTCCTCAAATAGAGTTGACCTTAATGACTGGAATGGAATAAAAACCCTGGAACCTCCTTTTGCTGACATGGCATGACTCAAAATGAGAAGAAACATAGTGACTGTAACAATGGACTCAAATATAAAAAGATCATGTGCATGGCACAGTGTTGGGTAGTTTTTGTTCTACTGTAATTAAGGTCACTATGAGTTGGACTCAATGACACCTAACAACAACAACAACAACAACAACAACAACAACAACGACTGAAGCTTTTAAAAAAAACAAATAGGCCCGTTTAATAATGCAATATGTTTGTCAAAACCTTTGGATATGGAGAATTTCTAAGCAAACAAGTGCTGTGTAAGGGGACTTCCACTATTGATGAGATTTTGATATGGATGAGATTTAAGATTATTGATAATTTTAAGATTCTGTGGCAATAGAGTCTATGAATAAATAAACACAAAGTTATTGTTCATCTCAGCCTTAGTGTGAATGTGCTACATTCTCTGCTCAGTGATGTTTCAGGGACTATTTCTCTGGAAACTGTTGGTGCAATGCAAATTATGTTGATAAATTCTACCTCCATGTAGCTTGTGGGTAATTTGTCTGCAGACCTTAAATCTGACAGAATTTTATGAGCTGAGATTCTCTATGCAACTGTAATTAAGAGACACTTTACTGTTTTTGTTCTAAATAATAGCTTAAGGGCAGGGAGATTGTTTAAAGGTGAAGAGCAACAGTGCAAATTTTTAAAGAATTACCTTGTACCTGATATAAAAGAAAAGCATGCTAAAGTGGAAAATTTTGGAAACACAGAGAAAAGCATTAAAAAGATGTTAAAATAACAATAACCTTTAAACTCCAAAGCCATAGAAAATTATTGTTAGTAGTTCAGCGTAATCTGAATAGTCAGCAAATCTGTCCAGCTGCTTCTTAAGGAAGGGAGACTACATTTTCCATTCCAGGAGCATTGGAAATTTTTGGACTCAGAACTCCTTTATCCTTGAAATTGTTGAGGTTTACAAAGATTTTTGTTTACATGTTTGTTATTGGCATTTACTGTTGTATATCAAATGGGAAGGAAAGTATGTGTGTATGTATGTATTTATTTATTTATTTAAAATTATAGTCATTAATACATTACCTGTTAATTAACCCAAGGAACATTTCAGTGATAGTTTAAACAGAACAGGGAAACACTGCCTGGTTTAAAGTCAATAATGGTGTGTGTCAGGGCTCTATCCTTTCACTGTACTTCTTAAATCTCTATGCTGAGCAAATAATCCAATCTGGACTTTATGAAGAAGAACATGGTATCATGATTGTAGGAAGACTCATTAAGAACTCTTTACAACTGGGTCAGTAAGCAGTTTCATGATAAATGGAGAAAAGATTAAAGTTTGTCCAAGATTTTGCTTTACTTGGTTTTATAATCTCAAGCAGTACTGAGTACTCAAGAAGTACTCAAGAAGCAGTATTCAAGAAATCAAAGGACACATTGCATTGGGAAAAGCTGTTGCAAAAGACCTCTTTAAAGTGTTGAAAAGTAAAGATGTCATATTGAAGGTGAAGGTATGACTGATTCATGCTGCGGTATTTTCAGTTACATCATAGACTTGTGATAGCTGGAAATTGAATAAGGGAGACAAAGAAGAATTGATCCTTTTGAATTATGGTGCTGGAGATGAATATTGACTATACCATGGACTGCCAAAAGAACTAACAGATTTGTCATCTAAGAAGTACAACCAGTGTGCTCCTTGGAAGCAAAGATGGCTAGACTTCGTCTGACATATTTTGGACATGTTGCCAGGAGGGACCAATCCCTGGAGAAGGACATCATACTTGAGGGAGTGGCAGATAAATGAAAAAAGGGAAATTCCTCAGCTAGATGGTCTGACATAGTTGACTACAACAATGGGATTAAACATAAAAAAAATTATGTGCCTGGCACAGAATTGATGAGTGTTTCATTCTGTTGTACATAGGATCATTATAAATCAGACTGGACTCGATGGTGACTAACAACAACAATAGCTTTATATTACTAAAATTTCAAAAATTTGATGGAAATGGCCTTGTTTTACAAATAATTTTTAATATCTGACAGTAGAAAACAGGTGAATTTGTACATAGGCTCCTGCATTCAGCCTCTTGTGATATATTGTTTTAGCTAAAGTACATGAGGAAAATGCAGTGTCCTGTACTTATCAAATTGGAAAAAGAAGGAGTATTTGAATAGCTTTTTCAAATAATTGGGATGTGTCTGATAGCTTCTGAAAAATTCCACTGTAGATGAATGAAAGAATGAGACTGCTTCTCAGTGATCTATTAATATTATCAGGAAAATAGTTTTGTTTTTTGTAAGGATACTAGTCATGTAATATTTGGACCTTCTCTATTCATGCATGACCTCATTATAACTTAAATAACTATATTTTCAATGATCTTATTTCCAAATAAGGTCACATTATGAAGTGCTGGGAGTTAAAATTTCAACATATGAATTTTAGAGGGATAGAGTTCAATGCAAAACTTTGTACTTCACAAGGGAGATACATCCAGTGCTGTATGAAAGGCAAAGGTTCAGTTTGAATCCTAATATGTACCCCCATCCCTATTTAAGAAGCCATGTTTTACTATGGCTTATCTAGGTGGTCATAATAATAACATAATCATCCTTATCACTGTCAGCATCACCATTATCATGATCATCGTCATCGTTTGTCCAGAATTTTACTGATTACAAGGACTTTCTGTGTTCTTAATGTCACTTAGTCTTCTTGGCTAAGTAAGGAATGTAGGGTCGAGATTACCACATCCACTTTAAAAGAATCTGAAGGGCTTAGGATATAGCTCAGTGGTAGGCTGCTTGGCTAAAAGAATCTGATACTCAGATTGATTGCCTTGCCCGAGGTCACTGTGAAAAGTACCAACCATACCTTGTTTTTGGATCAAAGCCAACAAGGGTAGTTTTAATGACTATAACTGCAAAGCGTGGGTCATTCAAAAAGCTACTTTATTAACAAAAAGCAAATGTAGAAGATATAGTGGTGAATCAATTAATACAAGAATGTTGAATTATAGCTTAAGTAAAAAAAACTAGTTATCTAAAACAATTGCTTCTAATCTTTTAAGAGTAGTTATAATTTCCTAGAACATATATTGCCAGGAGCTGTACCACTGTGGTGTCTGATCCCATCAGATCTCTGAAGCTAAACAGGGTCAGGCCTGTTTAGTACTTAGATGGGAGACCCCCTGGGAACACCAGGTGCTATAGGCTTGGGAGAAGGATTGAGCAACCCACTCCCCCAAAACAATCAGCCATTGAAAACCCCATGAATAGCAGAGAAACACTAACAATACTGTTTTGCCTGTGTGCATAGGGTCCCTAAGAGTTGGACACCAACCCCACTCACCTAACAACAACAACAACAAGAAAATATGTATTTTGTAATCTTAAACTTTATGGTTAGAAAATATATTTATAAGCTTTATCATCAGGCAGCTATAATTCTTTAGAGCACTTGTGTCTTCTTATTACCAATAATCATGGAATGAAGATATATGGGCAAAATAATCAGAGGCAATATTTAAAATTACATAGACTTTAACTCCATAGGGCTAGTTTCTAAGGCAACTATTGGTTTGTCATATTCTTATGGTCATAGATGGGAGAAGGACGTGACAAATCTCTCCCAAAGCAATCTCAAAACAACCATTTTAAACCCCACGTGGATTGCTGTGAATCAGACCCGATTCATCGGTACCTCATAACAATGGTCACAGAAATGTAAACATAGAATGTCCTCTTATTATTTTACCAGATTAAGAATGGTGACATAGGCAAATCTTTCATATTCTTAAGGCCACATAATGTAAACATTTTAGAAGTTCCATTTGTTATTTTATCATATTAAGAATTCTGATATAGACTATTTTTCTATTCTCCCGACATTCATGTTACCACTATTCACCTTTACAATTGTCATCACATTTTTAATATCAAAATCAGTCAAAATTGAAAGCTTAGAAATTGATTCTATCCACAAAGGCAGATAAATGTAAATCCATTGGGTATCATGAGGGGAAGTACCTACCAGCAACGTTGCAAGGATCAAAATGAGCCTTCCTGCCAACTGTTAGAGTGATAGACAAACATATTTTGAAATTCCCATGCAATCAATGGTACACAGCAGTGGAAATGAATGTATTAATATGGTGGGCTTAATCTCAGAAACAGATTACTGATTGGAAAAAGCATTTTAGATGAACGCTGTTGAATTGGTCGTTCTTCCCAGCTGGGCATGAGGTGGATTTGAGGGTTGCTATATTGATACAAGGCCTGCAGCTGTAGCCTTGGGGCATCCGATCCCGTCAGATCTCGGAAGCTAAGCAGGGTCAGACCTGGTTAGCACCTGGATGGGAGACGCCTGGGAACACCAGATGCTGTAGGCTTGGGAGAAGGACCTGGCAACCCCCTCCCAAAAATCAATCTGCCATTGAAAACCCTATGAACAGCAGAGAAGCACTGACAATAGTGTTTCCCCTGTTGTACAGAGGGTCGCTATGAGTCGGATACTGACTCTACGGCACCTATTTAGGGCTGGGATTTAGCTCAGTTGGTAGAGTGCTTGCACTGCAGTCTCTGAAGTCCTGAGTTCAATTCCCAGCGTGGCAAAAATGGGAGAAGGGCCTGCCAATCCACTCCCAAGGCAATCCCAAAACAGTCAGCCATTGAAAACCCTATGAGGGTCGCTATGAGTTGGATACCGACTCGATGGCACCTAACAACAACAAAATATTGATACAAAGGGGCTGGGATTTAGCTCAGTTGGTAGAGTGCTGTGATATAGTCTCTGAGGTCCTGAGTTCAATTCCCAGCACCACAAAAATGGGGAGAAGGGCCTGGCAATCCACTCCCGAGGCAATCCCGAAATGGTCAGCCATTGAAAACCCTATGAGGGTCACTATGAGTCAGATACTGACTCGACGGCACCTAACAACAACAACAACAACAACAACATTAATATAAAACACTTGGCATGCTTCCAGGGGCCTTGGCCTGCACCCATCACAACAGAGTGCTTCAGAAATATTTAAGTTAGCAAAGTCTATCTTAATGTATCAACATTCCTTCCTGAAGGGAAGGGAGGGAGTCATTTGACTCTCAACTGAGAAATTTATACATAATACATAAAAGATAAACAAGCTAAGGAGCAGAGCACAGACAACATAGCAGAGCAGAAGAGAACAGAAGAGGAGAAACTGGGTGGTGGTAGAAGTGCCCAGAAGGCTTCCACCAAGAACCCACCACTCCTGTAAGGAAGTCCACTTGAGAGGAAGTTACTGGTGGTGCAGCTTTGAGACATCTTGGTGAGAATTCCTCGTGGAGAGGGGAGGGAATTCTCCTTGTTGTAGCTCTACCTAAAGGATCTGCAGGAGTAAGCTATACCCCCAGTAGAAAACCCCCAATAAACCTCATGGTTCACAGAGTTTAAGGTAATCTGTTCTTTGGTCTGTCTGTGCTGCCTTTGGCATACAATGGGTACAATGTGGATCTATTTTATATCATTCAAGAACATGCAAAACTTACTAATATAGTGTTCAAGAACAATCATGATGTCATCAAAATATAGAGAAAAGCAAGCTAATGACAAACACTCATCAGGGTCATGGTTTCCTCAGTAGTTGGAGAAGGGCCAATGAGACAGGGAATTTCACTTAGAATCATGATTGTACTTCTAATGTCCAATTTTATAACATCCCATTTAAGGTTCATTTTGGGAGATTCATTTTGTTGTCTTTGTAATTTTTCTCATATATTATTATATTATTATTATGGTTAATAATAAAACCATTGCAAGTGGTGAGTCTGACACATGGACACTATGTTTGTGTCACATTTCTTTTTTGCTTGCTGGAAAAGTAAGAGGGAAGAGGATTAATGAGGCTATTGGGTCCCAGCATTGCTGGTAGAGGTCCGTGTCCTCTGTGCCTCCCACCTGCCTCCTCTCTGCTGGGAATACTCAGTGGGCTGAGGGAAGACAAAAATATATCAGGTCTAGTTCTTGCCCTTGTTCCACTTAGTGAAGCCATTTAAGAGATGATAGTCACCTCAATAAATAACGAAGGGCATGATAGCATACATTTTGCTTGGTTCTTGTCTGAGTTCCTACAACAATTCCCTAATTAGTGAAGCAAAAAGAGTTCTGTTCACTTGGAACACAGATAACACAGAACGCTTTTTGTAGTCTTTAATCATGAGGATCATAAACTAATTCAAACTCTCCCATCATGCCCCATGTCTGTAGCATGTACTAAGTTCTGCATCTTAGTCTGTAAGGCCATTCACATTGAGTCACCATGTAATAGCTCTCCCTAGCTATACCTCACACCCATTTCTGACATCCTCCACCAGGCCATTTGCTCCTGCTTATAGATCCCCACATTTGATAGGCCCTTCTCATTCTTTTGGGTCTTTGCGCATTCTCTCTCTAGGTAAGTTATATGCCTGCTTTCAGCTGTCCAATCAAGTCTACAAACCCCACATATGCAGTGCACAAAGCCTTTTCTTACCCATAACCTGGAGCAGGTATCTGTAACCTGCATTCTTAGAGATACCTGTGCTTTCCTCTACCAACAAACACACATTCCACAATGGAGAGTCATGTTTACACTGTTTTTCGGGACCCCTGATAATTCTATGAACCCCCCTGAGGTGAATCTCAGACTTTTATATAAGGGACAATAGTAGTAACAAACAAATAAAAGGAAATTAGCCATGAAACTGTATATATATATATATATATATATATATATATATATATATATATATATATATATATATATATATATATATACATATATGTATATATATATGTATATATATATACAGTTTCATGGCTAATTTCCTTTTATATATATTTATATATACACATATATGTATATATATATACATATATATATATATATATATAGATAGATTCATTTATTATAGGAATTTATGGAATAGGATGGATGTCTGATATAAAAAGGTAGGATTTGAAGTGGCTTTTAACAATCCAAGTTGAATTAACAGAAAAACATATTTAAAGGAGAGCTATATAAGAAAATGATTGATAGAGGGAAGAATCTGCTAGTATTCTTTAGAACAAAGAAAGCACATGAATAAACAGGAAGCTCAGACTTTTGTTGGGGTAAATTTGGAAAAGAACATTGGGCTTAGGTAGGACAACTGTTGGGAATCAATCTTGCACTAAATGGGAAAGACAGTGAGGATTCTGATTATCAGAGTGACCCCATGCAACTCTTAAGTCAGCACTGAGCAAAATTGAAACTTGAAATGTCAAATTCAAGCTTGCCTTTCTGTCCCTCACTACAAATGCGTAAGGAAGCCTAAGCAGCACCTGCCTTGGTCTTCCTCAGGGAGGACACTCTGCAAATAAGCAAGAGTGACTCACTCCAATTACTCTTTCGAAAATGAAAGGAGAGGAAGTAAAACCACTTAAGAGCTCAGGGAAATTGTGAAGTGTCTGTCAGTGATAATTGTATGGCAGCCTTTTGTGAATGGTGACGGAGGACAAGCTAGGTAGGGAATAAAACAGCAGAGTGAAATGCTTGCCTCTACTTAGCAGTTTCTAGAAATAGACTGTGTTTGTGTTATGTGTTTCTGGTGAGTTTCCACAGAGGAAGACATACCTTAGGGAGAGGAAAACTTCCCATTCCTGGCTAGGAAGCCTATGACCTGCCTCTAGAGTCCTGTCCCTCTACCAGCCTAGGATTCTGAGCCCCTCTCACTCATACTTCTTACTTTACCACCAGAGAGCTTAATGAGAAGCCAAGACCAAGAATTATCTGGGAGCCTTGAGTATGGCTTCTGTCTTCAAGGGCAATGCTGTTGAGGTCTTAACAGACCCCAAGCAGTAACTCACTTCTCCTTGGACTATAAGTCAGAAAGTAAGATGTTACTTTCATTATAGAATACAGCTGCTGTGGGAGAATAAGGTCCAGATATGCTATAATAACAAGCTATTGGACACAAAGGAAGCTTCTAGACTCCTGACCTTGGGCCCTGGACTCTATACAACTTATAACACAGAGAAGAATGTGTGTTTTCAGAAGTGCACAACGCTGAGAGCATTCAAGAAGAAAGGGAACAAATGTCGCATAGCTTCTCATCCCCAGTTTCTTCCACCAAAATTGAAGTTGAGTAATTCATCCATTCTCTTTTGGGGCTGAGTGAATAAAGGAAAGGAGAGAGGCTGGGTGGTGGTGGTGGGGAGGGCTAGACATGAGAGATCCTAAAAAGGGAAGAAAGTGCAGCCAGAAAGGGGTGGACCCACCTAACAAATTTCTGAGTTGTCTGTGCATAGCTGGAGGATGCCATTTCCAGAGTCGGAAGAGTAAATTCAGAGTCCTGGGGGACTGACTGCATTGGATTCATAGGAAGGGAGGCAAGGATAGTGCAGAGGGGTGAGCAGGGTCAGCTGTACAAAGGACTTCAAGGAGTTTCACAAAGCAGATGACATTTGACCTTCAGGCCCATGACAATAAAGTGAACATTTCGGAAAGCTTATAAGAAAGCCTGGGTTTTGACATATTGTGACATTTCAGCAAGTTTCCAAGTATTCTTTGTAAACCTGTGGGGGTGGTTGTTGGTAGGGCCATTGAGTCAGCTCCAACTCATAGCAACCCTCATAGGGTTTTCAAGGCTGGTTGTTCCGGGAGTGTATTGCCACATCCTTCTCCCATTTTTGTGGTGGTAGGGATCAAACCTGGGTCCTCAGAAAGTGTGGAGTAGCACTCTACCAACTGAGCTAAATGGTAGTTTTAAAAAACTGGGACTGTGTAGGGGCACAGGTGGTCCCAGCCTCGGCAGAGGATTGGGGAATTGCTTTCATGAGATACTCTTGTCCTATTAGAAATGGAGGAAGCTTTGAAGCAGGTCAAAATTTATCTGCTCCCAGAGGCTCCATGGTATTTCTGTTAGCCCTTGTACCCTGACTTTTTGTTTGGCCCATATCAGGACTGCTCAGCTTCTACTCTGGCTGCCACTGAAAAGCCGCTTACTTCAGTTGAACTCTCCAGGTCCTATTTGATGGTGCACAATAAATTATTTCATATTTAAATTGAATCATCTTATCTTTTGCTAATAATTGAATGAGGATGAGAGTGCATGGGGCTGCTAAAAACATGACTGCCATTTTTAAGAAGCACCTTGTACAATGCAGGAAGATAGGAGTCAACAAAGCTAAACCTGGAACAAGTCAGGGAAAGGGCTCTAAAGTGGAGCAAACAAGGTGCTTTTGGAGCACAGAGAAGGAAACACTAAACATTCAGCATAAGTAGAGACTGCAAAGAGAAAACAATCATAAGCGTACTAGTGGGCAATTTTCACAGCAGATACGGGCGTCATGTTAATCTCTTTATGTTGACTTCAACAATGTTCTACAAATGCTCATAATGAATTGGAACTTGTATGTAATTAGTGGTGTAAGTAGGAGATGAATAAAGCCTAGAGAAGGACAGCTGAGGGGAGATGGAACACAGACGACACCAGCACCAATGATTTATTTCTGAGGTCAGACTGAGTGAAGAGCTGCTGTTTGACGGCAAGGAATGAGAAACAGCAGATATATTGCTGTAGTTTGGGACTCTAGCCACTAGGTGGAGACTAGTCTAGCTCTTAGGATAACAACCTGTAGTTGGCTCAGTGTATCTGGGAGTCATCCCTGTGGGGACAATTTGCAAAAGACTTTGGAATGGACCAAAAGTATTACTGGATGATTCAATAGAAAAGGAGGGATTGTCAAGCACACCTTTCTGTATAACCTGATTTTATTTAACCTTTGTATCTTTCTTGTCTTTGGGCTATTGGTAAGTTGTAGGTAACTTATAATAATGTAAATGATTCTTATTCATAGATATACATTTGAGTTTTGTCCATTTGGGAGAAAAGCTGATTTTCCCCTCATATCCCATTGTAAAAGTCAATTTTTAATCAATCTGTAAATATTATAAATAATTTTCAATATTCTTAATGGGATGTTTGTATATCTTTAATTATATATAAAGTATACATATCTTAGAATTCTTCTTTGAACTGGTGCTAACATCTTGTTAATCCTTTCATTATCTAATGAGTTAAAGTAAAACCCTTTATTCATGCTAAGTATATATTTGTATGAGGGTCATAATTTTCCTTTTTAAAATTTATTTTTAATATTCCTCTTTAATTTGAACTTTATTTGCATGTGGGTCTAAGGATCTAGTCACTTTCTCCTTAACTTCACATTTCCAATGACGAGGAAGAGGCCTTCTACTTCCCTAGTTCATAACCTGAGTTCAGGTTGGTTAACCCAGAAACTTACCTATGAGTAATTGCCCATTTCTTTCTTTCTGGAGAGTGCCTAATTAATGTGGCAATTTCTCATGTTGTCCAGGGAAGAACATGTTTGTAAGGTTAAAGCCTGACATAAGAATATCTTGCCTTGCCTTTAGTTTTTTAAATGTCAGATGCTTATTTTTAACAAATAGTGTGCTCTTTGTTGTTTTCTAATGTGCTCAAATCTTATGCTCTGCTGAAAAATTTATTAATTATGTCTGGAAAAAAGTTCAAAACCATCAGGTTCAAACCATTAAGTTCAAAACCATAATCCATTGGGAAAGGAGCCTTAAGTATAAATATTATTTCCATAAAAAAGTCAAGAGATGGGTCAAATGGCAGATTGATAATACCCGCTAAGAGACACAGTGAAAGAAAGAAACTAAAATAGTGATATATAGACTTTATACCAAACAGAGAAATAGCATAAAAGAAAAGAGAGAAAAGGAAGAAACAACAACAACAAAACCAAACAAAGAAAGATGAAGTGAGTTGAACAAATAATCTCAACTGCAGATAAAAAGAATTAAAAAAAAAATAGGAAGGTGCAGTAAGAGTGCCATCAAAATTATGGCACTGAGTGGCCCAGTGGGAAAATAAAGTCACCACTCTAACAGGTGAATAAGGGCTGGGATTTAACTCAGTTGGTAGAATACTTCGCTACAGTCTCTGAGGTCCTGAGTTCAATTCCCAGCATGACAAAAATGGGAGAAGGTCCTAGCAATCCACTCTCAAGGCAATCCTGAAACAGTCAGCCATTGAAAACCCTATGAGGGTCACTATGAGTTGGATACCAACTCAATGGCACCTAACAACAACAACAACAACAGGTAAATAAAGGTCCCCTGCACTGCATCACAGATTGGTAACAAACAAAAATTAACCCATGAATGGGGGTTTTGGGGACATCCTGTCATAATGCCTGGAGAGAAAATGCACATGAGCAAGTGTAGTCTGACAGACAAAGAGAGTTGATCTTTTACTCACCACCCCCATCAGGAATAGCCTTAGGCACTTAAGGAGCAGTAGTCTCTGGCTGCATCTGTGAACCAGACCAACTTTCAATTTAATAAACAAACATTGAGGTGAGTGGCCATCTACCTTGAGGAACTGGTTGCTACTGGGCTTGCTCCAGCCACATGGAATTTCCAGGTGACATGCCATTGCCTTTGGCTCTGTGTATCAGGCCTGGAATGAGAAAGCCTGGTGAACTGACTATGGTTGTGCCAGGAAGAGAGACCTAAGTGCACACTGGTGTGGAGGAATTGATCCTGAGGTTGGGCAGGCTTAGCAAGCTTAGAGAGGTAAAGCACCTAAGAGCACCTTGAAGCTGGGCTAATCTGCAAACTGATGAATACCTGGATGGGCTCCTAATTCACCCAGAGGAGTAGGTAACAGTTGGGCACTCCACAGGATCACAGTAGTCCCAAGTCACCCACCCAGAGCGTAGGCTCAGGTTATAGCAGCAGACAACACAGACCTGGCCAAACTGGCTGTAACCACTCCAAAGAGAGAGAATTTGGGTCATGGTTTGACTAGATGCAACTCCTGACAGAGCATCTCTGGGTAGCTCAACCCCCAGCATGTTGGTGGCTCAGCAGATGGGGGATAGTGGCAGCAGATGAGACAGTGGATCTAGAGTGCGTTCATTCCATGGGTGAGTGAAGGGAACTGAAGGGCCCATGCTCACTCTGAGAACTGACCTTGAACTCCAGCAGGGAGTGAGGACTGTGCCTGATGATTAGCAATATGTAGAAGACGGGCAGGACTCACAAGGAACTGGGTGACAGGCACCTAGTCTGAACAAATCAGGGCTGGTTGATTTGTTTTCGGATTGGCTTCTTCTGTCTCTTTCTTTTACATGTTTGTATGATTCTGGTTTTGGATTTCTTGGTTGTTATTGTTTTGTTTCTGTATTGCTTTGGTTTTCCTTTTGTTCTCATTCCACTTTTCTATTCATCAATTCTTGTCTTTCTCTACTTTTTTAGACTTTGATATCTTCATCTTTCTCACTAATTATATTTTTTAATGATTATTCTTTCTAGGTCACCCCAGTCAATCAATAGTAACACTATCAATACTTCTCAAATTTATGTGTCAAAATCAAAATAGGATATCTCCCATCCCATTATTTGCTGTACCTCCTGGAATATTTGTATAACCATATAAAGAACAAGTAGATTAATTATTCTGTCAACTCTTTTCTCTTTCACATTCCAAACAGTCCCCTCTCTGCTTGATCTTCTTCCTTATCCCTATCTAATCCTGTTCTTGCCCCCATTCCCCACCCAGCTGTCTATAAGTGATTCGTCTTTATACCACCAATACCTATACTATACTCACTATTTACCCCCAAAACCTATTGATTGCTACCCCTAACAACTCCTTCTCATGGGTATATTCATTAAAAGCACCTGGCCTCAAGCAAGATTAAACATAATTATAAAAGTGAGACTGAATGATGCTCTTACTTTAGCAGCAGAACACTTTCTAAGTACTGAGAGATGCCAGGGACCAAGATCTCAAAAGAAGACATTAAACCAAGGATAACCCCAAACATATAAGGCAGAAATAACCAGGTTAATGAATGATCAAAACTCAATCCAAAACTGTAGGAACTATGAAAAAGCAAGACGAAGAAGATACTCTTAATGAACACAATTCTTAAATAAATGAAATGAAAGACACTGAAATTCCAGAAATGCCAGAAAAAGAGTTTAAAAATCTGCTTATAAGAATGTTAAAAGACTTCAAAAATAGTACAACCAAGCAGATGCATGCAGTTGAAATACTGGACAGTAGAGTATCTAATTGAGAAGAAAAATTCAGCATAGAAATTGAGATTCTGAAAAAGAACTAAACAGAAATCCTGGAATGAAAACAATTGATCAAATAAAAGTGAAAGTAGAATCTAATGTATCCAGATGGGATAAAATAGAAAACATAATATCAGAGAAATAAGAAAAAATTAATGAGTTTATTTATTCAGATACCAAGAAGCACAAAAAGATAAAGCAATATGACTAAAATTTTCTTTGATAATTTGAAGTGACATAATCTACAAATACAGAACATAGAAGAAAGAGATGAAACCAAAAGTAGAGGTCCAGAGAATCTATTCAATGAAATAACTGAAAACTTCTAAAACCTAAGGGAAGAAATATACACACAAATCGTAGAGGCATCCAGAACATCAAGTAGATTAGACCAGAACAGGTCTTCTCCAAGTCACATTTTATTTGTAATGATAAATCTAAAACAATTTTAAAGTCATTAAGAGAAAAATGTCATCTTACTTACAAAGGCAAACCCATTAGAATAACAGCTGATTTCTCAACATGAACTCTAAAGGCAAGGAAGCATGGACAGACATTGTTCAAGTTCTGAAAGTAAACAATTGCCAACTAAGAATATAATACCTGACAAAATTATACTTTAATATAAATGGAGAGATTAAGACTTTCCATGATGTATACAAGCTTAAGCAATTCTTGACCACCAAGCCAATATGGCAGAGGATACTCTAAGGAATATTACATACAGATGAAGAAAGAAAAATACAAATGCAGGACCACAGGAATGAATAAAAACACATGAGAGGAACACATAGATGAAACAGGCTAATTGAGAAACAAAGATATATAACCTAATAGTTTAGCAGAACTCCAGCATGAAGGGGGATAAATGACAAGCAAGTAACATCCAAATTCAATAGAGAAACCATAACAAATCCATGCAGAACATCAAATTCCTTTCAATAATTATCCTACATATAAATAGTCTTAATTCATCATTTAAGAGTCACTAACTGACCAACTGGATTACAAAACAAAAATCTTTGATATGTGGAACTCAAGAGACTCATCTAATCCATAAGGACCAAAATAGACTGAAAACAAAAAGCTGGGAAACAATATAACAAGCATGTGGAAACCAAAAAACAAACAAAAAACAAATGAGGTGGAGCTATACTAATTTCTAACAAATGTCTTCATCCCCAAACTAATCAGAAGAGAGAATGTCACTACATATTTATAAATGGAATAATTAACCCAAAAGGCAAAATATTAGTTAATATCTATGCACCACACAGAGGAGCCCCTAACTTCATAAAACAAACATTACTGGCAATGAAAGAGCACATAGGTACAGACACCATAATTATGGAAGACCCCAATACTATACTCTCTTCAACAAACAGGTCATAAAAGCAAAATATCAACAAAGAAATGACAGATTTAAAAAATACCATAGACCAACTGGACCTAACAGTTGTCTACAAAATATTCCAATAAAAGAGGTGGATTACACATTCTTCTCAGCATCACATGGAATTTTTTTCCAAAATAGACCACATTTTAGTCCACAAAACTTGCCTCAACAAACATTTAAAAAATTGAAATTATCCCCTGCACCTTATCAAATCACAGTGGCATAAAATTAGAAGCCAAAAGCAAGGAAAACTACAAAAATGTTACAAATACATGGAGATTGAATAACGCATTTCTGAATGAACTATAGGCCATCAAAGAAATCAGAAAACAAATCAAAAATTCCCTCACTAAAATGATAATGAAAATATAACCTACCCAAATCTATATTGTTGTTACATGCTGTGGAGTCAGGTTCCACTCATAGCAACCCTATGTACAACATAATGAAACACTACTCAACACTGTGACATGCCAGGCACCATTGTCAGTGCTTCTCTATGAGGGAAGTTTATAGCCATGAGTGCCTACATTATAAACATAGAGAAGGCTAAAATGAATAACTTAATGATATATGTAAAGGCACTAGAAAGATAGCAACAAGCCAACCCGAAAACTAGCATACAATAAGACATAATTTAGATTAAGGTAGAGATTAATAAAATAGTGATTGAAAGGATATTACAAAAAATTAAAGAGACTAAGAGTTGGTTCTTTGAGAAGATAAAATTGACACATGCTTAACAAAACTCACCAAAAAAGAGAGAAAAGACCTAGATTAATAAAACTAGAAATAAAAGGGGTCATAACAATTGATCTAATGAAATACAGAAGATCATCAGAGACTACTCTGAGAACTTGTACTCATCAAAAAACAAAAATACAGAAGAAATAGATACATTCCTTAACATTTATGACCTACCAAAACTAAACCCCAAAGATTTAAACAGACCTATAATAAGCAATAAAATTGAGGCAGTAATGAAGAACCTCCCAACAAGAAAAGCCTATGTCTTGACTGGTTCACAACTGAATTATATCAAAACCTCTAAAGAAGAATTAATACTTATGCTCCTCAAATTATTTCATTAAATAGAAAAAAAGAAGCTATTCTTCCAAATCCATTCTATGAAGCCAGTATCACCATGATACTAAAACAAGATAAGGACACTACAAAAAGGAGAATGATAGGCCAGTTTCCATGATGAACATTGTTGCAAAAATTCTCAATAATATTCTTGCATACTGAATATAGAAACACATAAATAATTTTATACACCATGATCAGGTGGGCTTCATTCCACAGATGTAAGATTGGTTCAACATACACAAATCAATTAATGTAACTGAATATATCAAGAAACTTGCCAACAGAAATCACATGTTCATCTGTATAGATGCTAAAAAAGCTTTCTACAAAGTTCAAAATCCTTTCATGATAAAAGTCCTGAATCAACTAGGTATAGAATGAACATATTTCAACATCATAAAGATAATATATGACAATCTGATAGCTAATATCATATTAAATGGAGAAAAATTGAAAACATCCTATCTAGGATCAGGAACAACAAAAGGATGCCCACTCTCTCCTAATTATTCAGTATTGTGATTGAAATCTTAGCCAGAGAAATCAGGTAAGAGAAAGAAATAAAAGGAACACAAATAGAGAGTGAAGTGAAATTATCCTTATAAGCAGATGAAATGATTCTATACCCAAAGAACCTTAAAAATTCTACTAGAAAAGTTCTAGAGCTAATTAGCTCCTTCAGGAAAGTAGCAGGATACAAAATACACAAAAGTCAGTAGCATTTCTTTATATGAAATAATGAACAGGAAGAGAAAGAAATCAAAACAATAATCCCACTCACAATAACCCACCAAAAATTAAATACTTAGGAATCAATCTAATCAAAGACCCTAAAGACTTCTCCAATGCAAACTTCAAAACACTAAAGAAAGAAATCACAGAAGATACTAGAAGATGGAAGGACCTCTGTTTCTCATAGATTGGAAAAATAAACACTGTGAAAATGGCTATGCTACCAAAAGCAATCTATAGGTTCAATGCAATCTCCATCAAAATTCTAATGATGTGTTTCACAGAAACAATTAAAAAATTCTAAAATTTATTTGGAAGCACAAAGGACCATGTATAGCCAAAATAATACTATGCAGCAAAAACAGTTCAGGAGACATTACAATACCTAATTTCAAACTATACTGCAAGGCCACAGTGACAAAAACACCTTGTGACTGGAACAAAAAAAAAGACATGAAGATCAATGGAATAACAACTACAACCACCTGACCTTTGGACAAAGGGGACAAAGGCATACATGAGAGAAAAGATAGCCTTCTTAACATATGGTGCTGGGAAAATTGGATATCCATATGCAGAAGAATGAAAGTGGATCAGTACCTCTCAATCTGTACAATAATCAGCTCAAAATGGATCAGAGACCTCAACATAAAACCTGAAACCTTAAAACTACTGGGAGATAGGAAACACACTTCAATACATAGACATAGGCAAATATTTCCTTAAAAAGATTCATATTGCCCAGGAAATTAATTGCCCAAGAATTAACAAATTGGATTACATAAACCTAAAAAGCCTCTGCTGTTGTTGTGTTACGTACTGTCGAGTGGAGTCTGACTCATAGCGACCCTATGTACAGTAGATTGAAACACTTCTCGATTCTGTGCCAGGCACACAATCTTATTTATATTTAAGCCCATTGTTGCAGACACTGCGTCAATACATCTGGTGGAGGGTTTTCCTTTTTTTCATTGACCTGCCACTCTCCCAAACATGATGTCTTTCTCCAGGCATTGATCTCTCCTGACTGCATGTCCAAAATATGTAAGATGCAGTCTGGCCATTCTTGCTTCCAAGGAGTACTCTGGTTGCACTTCTTCTAGGACAGATCTGTTAGTTCTTTTGGCAGCCCATGGTATATTCAATAGACATCTCCAGCACCATAATTCAAAAGCATCGATTCTTGTCCCATCTCCCTTGTTCAGTGTCCAGCTTTCATAACCGTATGATGCAAATGAAAATACCATGGCATGTGTCAGGTGCACCTTCTTCTTCAATGTGACATCTTTACTTTTCAATACTCTAAAGAAATATTTTGCCACAGCTTTCCCCAAAGCAATGTGTCTTTTGCTTTCTTGACTGCTGCTTCCACGGGTGTTGATTATAGAGCCAAGCAAAGTAAAATCTTGGACAACCTCAATCTTTTCTCCATTTACTATGAAGTTGCATATTGACCCAGCAGTCATAAGGATTTTTGTTTTGTTGATGTTTAGTTGCAACCCATATTGAAGGCTCTGATCTTTGATCCTCATCAGTAAGTGTTTTAATTCCTCTTCATTTTCAGCAAGCAGACTTGTGTCATTTGCATACCACAGATGGTTAATGAGTCTTTCTCCAATCCTGATACCACATTCTTCCTCAGAAAGTCCAGCTTCTTCGATTATTTGCCCAGCATATAAATCAAAGAGATTTGGTGAAAGTATATAGCCCTGAGGGGCTGGGATTTAGTTCAGTTGATAGAGAGCTGCGCTGCAGTCTCTGAGGTCCTGAGTTCTATTCCCAGCACCACAAAAATGAGACAAGGGCCTGGAAATCCACTCCCAAGGCAATCCTGAAACAGTCAGCCGTTGAAAACCCTATGAGGTTCACTATGAGTCGGATACCAACTTGACGGCACCTAACAACAACAACAACATACAGCCCTGATGTACACCTTTCTCAACTGTAAACCAGGCAGTGTTTCCTTGTTCTATTTGAACATCTGCCTCCTGTTTCATGTACAGATTCTTCATAAGTACAATTAGGAGCACTGGTATTTCCATTTTCTGAAGTGCTATCCATAATTTGTTATGATCCACACAGTCAAATGCCTTTGTGTAGTCAATAAAACATAGATAGACATCTTTCAGATATTCTCTGCTTTTAGCTAACATCCATCTGACATCATTAATCATGTCCCTGGTTCCCCACCCTCTTCTGAAACCAGCTTGATTTTCCAGAAGTTCCCTCTCTATATACTGCTGCAGTCATTTCTGAGTGATCTTTAGTAAAAATTTTGCTTGTGTGTGATATTAATGATATTGTCTGATAGTTTCCACGTTCAGTTTGATCCCCTTTTTTGGGAATAGGCACAAATATGGATCTCTTCCAGTCAGTTGGCCAGGTAGCTGTTTTCCAACTCTGTTGACATAAACATAGCACCTCCAGTGCTGTATCTGTTTGTTGAAACATCTCTATTGGTATCCCATCAACTCCTGGAGCCTTGTGTTTCACCCGTTCTTTCAAGGCAGCTTCCACTTTGCCTTTCAATGCCATTGGTTTCTCTTCATATGCAGCCTCTTGAAATGGTTGGTCATCTACCAATTCTTTTTTGTATAATGACTCTGTGTATTCCTTCCATCTTTTTTTGATGTTTCCTACATTGTTTAATATTTTCCCTACAGAATCTTTCACTATTGCCACCCAAGGCTTGAATGTTTTCTTCACTTTCTTAAGGTTGAGAAACACAGAGCATGTTCTTCTCTTTTGGTTTTCTGCCTCCAGCTCTTTGGACATGTCATTATAATATTTGTTTTTGTCTTCTCAAGCTGCCTTTTGAAATCTTCTGTTTAGTTCCTTAACTTCATCATATATTCTTTTTACTGTAGCTGCTCAATGTTCAAGGGCAAATTCAGCATCTCTTTTGACATGTTATTAGGTCTTCTCTTTTTTTCTTGTCCTTTTAATAACCTTTTGCTTTCTTCTTGAATGATATTTTATTATATGCAGATAACATGATCCTATAACTAAAGAACCCTAAAAATTCTACTAGAAAACTTTTAGAGCTAATTCCTTCAGGAAAGTAGCAGGATACAAAAGTAATACACAAAAATCAGTAGCATTTCTTTATACCAAATAATGAACAGGAAGAGAAAGAAATTAAAACAACAACAACAACAACAACAATAAT
>VMDO01018275.1:0-42585 GCA_007922755.1 Pedetes capensis
AAAAAAAAAAAAAAAAAAAAAAAAAAAAAAAAAGTAAAGTATTGCTGTTTTGAATACAAACTTCTTGTTGTTGTTGTTGTTAGGTGCCGTCGAGTTGGTATCTGACTCATAGCGACCCTCATAGGGTTTTCAATGGCTGACTCTTTCAGGATTGCCTTGGGAGTGGATTGCCAGGTCCTTCTCCCATTTTTGCGCTGCTGGGAATTGAACTCGGGGCCTCAGAGACTACAGCTCAGCGCTCTACCAACTGAGCTAAATCCCAGCGCACAAACTTCTTAGAACTTCCAAAAGTCCAGATTGTTAGTATATGTGACATGTATTTGCTTGTGCGTATGTATGTGCATGGGCTGGGTTTAATTCAATTGGTAGAGTGCTTGCTCTGTGTGCTCTGAGGCCCTGGGTTTGATCCCCAGCACTGCAGAAATGGCAGAACGATGTGGCAGCCAACTTCTGAGACCACCCTGGAAATAATCAGCCATTGAAAACCCTATGAGAGGCACTGACATAGTGCCAGGCATGGCACAATGTTCGGTGATATTTCACCTACTGTAAGTTAGACCTAACTTGATGGCACCTAACAACAACATGTTCGTGCACACGTGTGCAAGTATACGCACATAAATCAAGCAAACCACCTCAAATAGGAACAATACATACAATCTTGGGGAGTGAGAAAACATTTCACAAAGGCAAAGAAGCATGTTACCCTCAAGGAGCTGACATAGTCTATAACAGAGAATACACTTTTACACAGATACAATCATCAGTGGCAAAAACTTGACTATATAAAATCTAGCTTTATACAAGTAAACACAGGAATTCTAGGAACATAGGAGTATTAGCCAAAACATCAAGATCCTCAGAAAGTGATTATGTAGAAATATAAGACTCAAACTAAGCAGAAATTGTTGTTGTTGTTAGGTGCCCTCGAGTCGGTATCCAACTCATAGTTACCCTAGGTACAACAGGCAAAACACTATTGTCAGTGCTTCTCTGTGTTCATAGGGTTTTCAATGGTGGATTGATTTTTGGGAGTGGGTTGCCAGGTCCTTCTCCCAAGCCTACAGCACCTGGTGTTCCCAGGTGGTCTCCCATCCAAGTACTAACCAGGCTGGACCATGCTTAGCTTCTGAGATCTGACGCAATCAAATGCCACAGGGCTACGGTTGCAAGCTTCAAGCAGAATTGTTGTTGTTGTTGTTTGCCTTCGAGTCATGTCTGACCCATAGCGACCCTCATGGGGTTTTCAATAGCAGATTGGTTCAGGATTGCCTTGGGAGTGGGTTGCCACGTCCTTCTCCCATTTTTGCAGTGCTAGGAATCGAACTCGGGACCTCAGAGACTGCAGAGCGGCGCTCTACCAACTGAGCTAAATCCCAGCCCTCAAGCAGAATTAATTGTATGTTAATAATAGCAACTCAGTGTATCAGTAGAGAAAGCCAGGGAGAGGCTGGGCAGGGTCTGACTAAGGCTTTATACAACTTTCTTGAAAGAACTACCAAGGAGTCCTATGAGAACTCTCTTGATCCCTTCCAGTGGGAGCACCCCCAGTGGCCTGAGGACTACCCACTAGGCTCATCTCTTAAAGGTTTCACCAGCTCCCACATTGCCATACTAGGAGCCAAACTTCCAATGTATGGACCTGTGGGGTGCAAGCCAAAACCCAAGCCATAACAGTATTTTTTGGATTAGGTTACCTTTTAAATAAGTAGACTTTGAGTTAAGCAGATTTCCCTCCACAATGTGGGTGGGCTTGAAGAGAAAAGAGTGTCTTCCCTAAAAGAAGAGGGAATTCTGTCAGCAGACTGCCTTTGGACTTGAATTGCAGTTATCAGCTCCTACCTGAGTCTTCAGATTGCTGGTGTACCCTGCAGATTTGGACTTGCCACCTTCTACAATCATATGAGCCAATTCCCTAAAATACATTTGTTTGCTGTATACACACACACACAGAGACACATGCATGCGCGTGCGCACACACACACACACACACACACACATTTTATTCATTTTCTCTGGAGATTCCTGTTTAATACAAAAGCCATTGCAACTGAGTACCATGGCCTGAGCAGAGAAAAGGCCTGATGATTAACATATCTATTGTTTTAATTTCTTTTCCCGTGTTTAATCTTCTTTCCTAGATGGTGAGCTGCTAGAGGTCAGTGGGAACAATATCAAAGGTCTGGCGTGGATAAAGACTTTGAAGGAGATTGTTCTTTAATCCTTATGTTTAAAGCAATCAGAAATCACTTTAATGTGCAAAAGAGCTAGGCTTGTCATATGGATTTCTCTCTCCCCTGGTTACTAAGAAGGCTTTTAGAGGCCACAGGCAGTCCTGTGGAGGCTAACTAAATGAAAGATCTAGACTTTGCTCTTCAAGAGTTACATGGCATTATGCAGATTACTCCACATCTATCTGCCTCTGTTCCTGCTTGTAGATGGAGCAAGATAATAGAAGCTCATGGACCCTTGAAAATAGGCAAAGCTAATATGTGCTGTTTTAAGTAAGCATGGTAGTCAATCCTGTAATAATTGGAAAGGATTGAGAGAAGCTTTGCAGGGGCAGGTGAAAGTTCTGTTTTTGGATCTGGGTGCCACTAGATAGATATATTCAGTTTGTAAAATAATTATTGCGCAGTATATATGTGAGTATTTTTAATGAATGTTACACTTCAATAAAAAGACTTTAAAGTACATATAATCAGTCATGTAAATACTTTATAGAAATTGATAGGGTACAAAAATCCTAATGTATCCCAAGGCTAAATGGCAAAGATGACTTCTTGCAGTATATTCCTTCAGTAGTTTCCATCAGAAAATTGGAGTACTATTAAAGGCAATCAGAAAAAGATGGCAAATAAAAGCAAAGAAAATTTTCTTTTCAATTCTATTAACTGATTTTCAGTAGATCCACCTAAATTGTGTTTTAGATCTTCGGTGCTACACTTATGTTTATCTCAAGAAAGCAGCTTATTTCAAGAAAGCTTCTTTACCCTTGTTTATCTCAAGAAAGCAAAAAGTTGTATTTGTGAAAGTGCTTCTCGATATTTGTTAGAACACAATGGAAAAGCCAAGAAATAGCTATACTGCTTTGTGATAGATCATAAAAGGAACAAGTAGTCTCTTAAAAGTACATTTGAGGCTTCATTGGTCCTAGTTAGAAAATGAAATAATTTAGTGTTTTAAACTATTGGGACCATCCACCTTTCATAAGCCACAAATGCCATGCCAATTACGTACTTTAAATACCAATAAGGGGATTGATAGAATTTTCACATACATAAATCTGTGTTGGAAACAATAAAACGTCCATTTTTCTGCTGACCTCCTTTGACCTGTCTAATAAAATCACAGAATCCACAATTATGAGGCTTTGTTAAAAGTACCTGAATAGCTGAGGGGCATTTTTATTGAAGGTGTGTTGGTCATTAGGATTGGGTATCAGTGTACCTCAGTATTCTTCTCCTTTCGTTATTTTATATTCCTGACCATTACTCTTTTTTCCTTATGTAAACATCAAGCAACATACTGTGTGCTTCCTGATTTCTTTTAAATAAAAATGCTGGCTAGAGAAGGCAGTTCATTAAACATCACTCAATATTTCAGGTTGCATAAATGCTGTGCATTGCTAGCAGAAGCAAATGCTCTCAGGACGAGTTTCCTTTACATTGATCGAAGCAGGTGTTCTCTTTTAGTCCTCAAGTCAGCTCCCTTCTGAGAATCTCAGATAAGTGGTCTAAATTACATCTAAGAGGAAAATTCGCCAAAGCATAATTACTTTTCATCAGGGTGCCACAAATAATGAAAGGAAAGGAACACTGGAAGTATATTGTAGTCTACTTAATCACCATCATTTTAAAAAGCTGATGTAGACTTCTTTACTTCAAGACAAATTGTATAGCTTTGGTGGTAAATTAGGCATATTTTCTAAACACTAAATTATATTTCTTCTAATTTACATTTGGCTAAGAAAAGCTGACTTGCAGTGGAATACAAGAGATAAGGTTTGCAGCTGCCATTTTCAAACAGTGCATTTTTGTCTATTCAATAGCTTCCTGCGTTTCTTTTCATATTGAATGCATCCCTTTCTTTATCTTTTTTCATATGATAAATCTCCTGAGGGTTGCTCTCTATTCAGGATGCTGGCAGATTCCTTACTTCACCTTGCCCCTCCATTCTCCCTCTCCCAGCTCCACCCAAAAGCTAAACTGGTGGACAGCAATAGATTATTAGTATGGGCAGAAGTGGTAAAGCTTTGACCAGTGATAAACTGTTGTCCTGGTCGTCAGAATTTTATGTAACATTGCTCTGCATTAATGAATTTAGGAGCAATTCTAGAACTGAATAATTTCAGTTGAGGACAATGGGAAAATATGAGACTAATTAAGTTTGACTGTAAGCTCAGCCACTGGTTGGACATGGAGAATGTGCTTAAACTTGGCATTCCTTGGTTTATTTATCTGTAAAATTAGGATAATAGCACATATGCTGTAAGAATCAAATAGCATAACAAAGACATCTTTTCTAGGATTGTACTTGATGAATGGTAGTAATTATAAAGGAAAGGAAATATTTTTTAAGAGGGTGTATAAAGACTACTGGGAGACAATAAGAGAAAATGACCATCATATAAAGGCACTTGTAACCGGGTCAGGATCTGAAAGTCACATTCTGTTTTCCTAATTGCTCACATGTCTTCCCCATTGGGCTCTTCCTCTGTGATGCTCACTGTTTGCCCTGCCAGCCTATGTCATGAGCCTCCCACCTCCAGAGCTGCTCCCTCTTTGCACCCTACATTGAATAATTATTTCCTTTCTCCTTCCAGCCACCTGGGTAGATGCAACAGAAATGCCCATTCATAAAACAAGATTTGCCTTGATGATTAAATTCCTATGGGGTAGAGCTTCAGGCTTCCAATACATTAGACCTCTAAGGCAGTGATCAGCAACTTTTTCTGTAAAGCAGTAGGAAGCATATTTTAGGCTTTGTGGGAGATGTGGTTTCTTCCTCTGCTGTTCAAATCTGCTGTGGTTGTGGAAGGTTAGGTATAGAGAATATATAAACAAATGAATATGGCTCGTTAAATAAATAAATAAAATTTTATGTGCAAAAAAGGTGTTAGGCAGCATTTTACGCAAGGACATAGTTTTCTAGGTCCTTGAAGGCATAGAAATGAATCATAGTTCTCCAGTTTAAAGGAGCTTAGTAGTCACACCGTGTATCATTTGCCAGTGTGTTCCACAGAGGGCTATTTGTGCTGAAATGCTAACTAGTTGCTCATATATATATATATATATATACACACACATATACACACACACATATATATATTATGTATATCACGTATATATTTTTGATATATGTTATATATTAGTGGTTTAATGTGCTTGGGGAAAGTTGCTGCAAAAGAACTCTTTAAAGTGCTAAAAAATAGTGATGTCATGTTGAGGATGAATGTGCACCTGACTCATGCCATGGCATTTTCAGTTGCATGATATACTTGTGAAAGCTGGACACTGAATAAGAGAGACAGAAGAAGAATTGATGATTTTGAATTATGGTGCTGGAGACAAATATTGAATATGCCATGGACTGCCAAAAGGACCAACAGATCTGTCCTAGAAGAAGGGCAACCAGAGTGCTTCTTGGAAGCAAGAATGGTTAGACTGCGTCTTTACATATTTTGGACATGTAGTCAGGAGAGACCAATCCCTGGAGAAGGACATAATGTTTGGGAGAGAGGCAGGTCAATGAAAAACAGGAAAACCCTCAACTAGATGCATTGACACAGTGTCTGCAACAATGGGCTTAAACATAAAAAAATTGTGTGCGTGGCACAGAGTCGGGGAGTGCTTCATTCTGTTGTACAACTAAATCACTACCTGGGATTGCACAGTAATTGAAAAAATGCTTAAATTAATCCTTCATAAATACATAAATTCCCTTAAAATGAGTTGTTGTTACAGTTCCTCTTTTTGATTCAGATTTTTATAATCAGTTTTGTATCAGTGGAGTAAATCCACAATTTGATTTTCAAAGTGTAGAATTATTTTTACTTCTCACATTCTGAGAGGCAATCCCCTATTAGGGGGAAGATGGCAAATCTTTATCTCCAACTCTGACCTCTCCCCCAGGTTCCACACCAATGGATTTTAGAATCACTTGGGGGTGCCTAAAATGAATGATGTCGGGTGCCACCTCACCACCTCAGAGATTCTGATTTCATTGAGGCTCCTGGAAGTATTTTAATAGAGACCTCTAAGAGATTCTAGAATGTAGGCCAGGCTGTGAAGGACTGCTCTAGAATCTCATTTGGTTTTGCCTTTTAAAGTGTCCACCTAACATATCAAACACTACATGGCATGAAGCAAAACTTATGTCTGTCATCCACAGATTATAATTAATAAACACTTGTCTACATTCCAAGCACAAATGGAACTTAGTTATTGCAGATGGACTCTCCTGGTGACTGTAACATTCAATTCATTTTGTGTGATTGAGAAGACCTTTGGGTTGACATGCATAGCTGCAAAACTAAATTGCCATGGCTCAAGGAGTCTGATAGGGTGCTGCCAGCCAGTATGGCTCAAATAGAGGCTGGTCTCTACCTTATAAGCAGCTGTTTTAATGGGAAGGACCAAAGGTGAAGAAACAAGCATTTTGAAGGATTAGGTTTTGCCACCATTCTTTGCCTCCTTATAAACATATAATTATTTATAATAGAAGACTTTAGAAAAGGAATCATGTATAGTAGAAGAATTTCAGGTAGAAACAGTTTGTAAGAGCAAGTAGAACAAGAATTACCAGGGACTTGAGACACTAATTATTACTATTGAACATTGAATTTAAGTTTTCTGGTAGTTAAGGCAAAAAAGGAAACATGTTGAGTTACGTAGTTTTATATTTTGGCTAAAAACAGCCTTCACATTTGTCTGCAGAGAAAGTTGTTACTTTTTTTTAGCTAAACTCAACAAATAATTCAACACATATGTCCTTGGGATAACAGTTGAAAATGTCTTCACCACAGTTTTTCAAAAGTCATAGAAATGTTGTTCTGTTGGTGGTGGTTTAATGAGCCAGCTAAAGTCCTTTAGCTATTTCTACAGCTGATCATTCATTCATTCAATCATCTATTGCTTTTCAGGTGGATACAGTGGGTACATATTAAGTTCTGGGGATTTGATGATGAGTAAGATATTTCTTGTTCTCAAGCAGCTCATAGTACAGAGGAGGAAAGGCTTAGAAAAACTAATAATTCAGAGTAGAGAAGCAAGAACCTGAACTAAAAATGTGTGAATATTTGCACATATCTTTGATGAGGGTATATATAAGGTGTCACCCAGTGAACCTGTGTTGGGGGCGTCTTGGAAGATCAAGTCAGCTTAATCAGACACATGAGCAGTACAAATGGAATCCAAGAGGAAGAACAGCAGATGAGGCAAGGAAAGGAGGGTGGCATCACACGTAAGTTGCAAGTGTCTTCTCTAAATTTGGTGGTGGGGTTCAAATGGTAACGCGGGATTAGAGATATCTGTAGGGGTCAGATTCCAAAGAATTAGGTCAAAGAATTAATATGTCATATGAAAATGATGAGTAGTCATTTCAGTATTTTAGAAAGGGAGGCACATGATTTGTGTTTTAGAAACCTCACTCCAAGCCAGGTGCTGGTGGTTCATAGCTCTAATCCCAGTGACTCTAGAGGCAGAGGTAGGAGGATCTTAAGTTTGAGGCCAGAGATAGCCTATGCAGGAGCGAGATCCTGTCTCAAAAAATAAAAGAGGGGACTGTTGGGATCATTTACTTTTTTAGGTGTTGAGGATCCAAGGAAAGCAATGGTGTTGGAGTTCAGAAGACAGAGCCTATAACTCCAGTATTTAGGAAACTGACTTATTTTGCTGGGTGTATGACTGTGGGGAGAGAGGGTAAGAGTCAAGTAAAGTTTCCTGGCTTAGGTGGGTGGGTAGCTTGTGGCACAATTCATGGAGGTCCGGAACAATGGAGGAGACAGACACTGGAAGCTGGTGAAGAAAAACTCAGTTAATACTTATGGGACAGTCAGTGGACAATTCCAACAGAATTGAGACCTGAATGAAAGGCAACAGATTTGAAATTTACCTGCATATAGATGGAAGTTAATGCAATGTATGCTAGTGAGAATTTAAGGATATATAAACTGAGGAGTGGCCAGAGTTTGGAACTCTGAGGAACACATTTAGAAGACATATAGAGAACACAGAGGAACTGGCAGCATGGTGAAAATACACTAGGACTATATGGGGTAATGGAAGTGATCAACAGGATACATGTAACCACCTTGTGATGTAATTGGGACACAGATAGAAAGTGTATACTGGAGCCAGGCGAGGTGGCGCACAACTGTAATCCCAGCGGCTTGAGAGGTGGTAGCAGGAGTATCACAAGTTCGAGACCAGAGGCAGTCTGCATAACTTAGCGAGACCCTGTCTCAAAAAGTAAAAAAAATGGGCTGAGGGTGCAGCTCAGTGGTCCAGCACTTGCAGAGCATGCAAGCCTGAAGCCCTGGGTTCAACCCCCAGTACCACACACACACAAAAAAGTGTATATTAAACTGTCTTTGTGAACTAGTATATTTTTGCCAGATAGGACTTGGCAGGTATTGGGTCTCTGGCTACTGGACTGATATATATATATATATATATATATATATATATATATATACACACACATACATATATATATATATATATATATATATATATATATATACACACACACACACACACACATACAGGGTTGTGCAGTGTAGCCCAGGTTAGCCCTAAACTTGCAGTTCTCCTGCCAGTGCCTCCTAAGTGCTATGATTCTGGCATGTACCCTATGCCTGGTCTGAGTTTTCTTCATAGGAGCCTATAGGTAGTTTACCTGTACCTATATCACTCTGACATCTGATCCAGTCAGATCTCTGAAGCTAAGCAGGGTCAGACCTGGTTAGTACTTGGATGGGAGACTGCCTGGAAATACTAAGTGCTGAAGGCTTGGTAGAAGAACCCAGCAACCCACTCTGAAAAAACAATCAACCATTGAAAACCCTATGAATAGTAGAGAAGCATAAGAGTGTTTCATGTATTGTACATAGGGTCACTATGAGTCAGACACCAACTCGACCTCACCTAACAACTACAATGGATAGCTCATATTGTTCAAAGGATAGCTAATTTAGGTATCAGATATATTTCAAAAGTTTTTGATCCAAACTCCTTAAGTTTAGAGATTTTTATATACTTGAACCCAGTTGTGAATGTAGAATAAATTTCCTTAAAAATCTTGAAAATAAGCCCTTGCATTATAATAAGGTGGAGGTGACAATGCTCTGGGCTATGAAATATAGAAAAGGTAATTTTAGTTTACAAAATTTTGAGACCAATTTTTATCAATTAAGCACTTTGCTGGATAGAAACTATGTGTGCTCAGTGGAAAGAATGATCTTAAAACTACATTCTGAAGATTTTGCTGGGGGGAATTAACTGCAAATATGAGCAGTTTTGGAGTGTACTGTCAGGATAAGTAGGGTTATTTGAAATTTACCAACTTAAATATGACAGTTGTAGCTTTGAGATAATTGGTGCTTAGTTCACCTTATGAATTTTATTAACTTATATGTTTGACTGCTTATTTAAGACCTTTCAAGGCCTCTCCTAATTAGGAATACCAAACAAATCGAGGATCACTGATCCTTGATCTCTTTTCCCTTATCTGTGGATCTTTAAGTTCCTTGGTTCACTGAAAGAAGGCAGAATTTGATTTGTATATTCTTAAGAGTCTTTAGACTGCAGCCATAGCACTTGGTGTCTGATCCCATCAGATCTTGGAAGCTAGGCAGGTTGGGCCTGGTTAGTATATGGATGAGAGACTGCCTGGGAACATCAGGTACTGTAGGCTTGGGAGAAGGACCCAGGAACCCGCTCCAAAAAATCAATCCACCATTGAAAACCTTATGACTAGCAGAGAAGCACTGACAATATTGTTTGGTCTGCTGTACATAGGGTTGTTATGAGTCGGACACTGACTTGATGGCAGCTAACAACAACAAGAGTCTTTAATGACTATCATGATTCCCTGTGTACATCATGAAGTACACTACGTGTACTCTAACTCCACGATGAATAAAAGAAGCAAAACTTCTTGGGGATTTTGTAGGTCCCTATATTGCAATCTTTTTAGTTATTCATCTAGCATCTGTTCTTACCATCATAACTAATACATTTCTTAGGGGAGAGGAGGGATTTATTGTTTACCTTGTAGTAACTTTACTTTATAACATGTCTGACCACAACACTGCTAATTGCCTCAGAGTTCCCAGCCACTTACATTCTTTGGTGCACCATAAATTTCAGGTTTTATTTATTTATTTATTTTGCAGTACTGGGGGTGCTGAACCCAGAGCCTGATGCATACTTTTCAAGTACAGTATCACTCAGCTGTACCCCTGGCCCCTTTCTTATTTTTATCTTGAGATAGGGTCTCACTAAGTTGCACAGGCTACCTCTAGCCTGTGCTAGAATTTGGTGATCCTCCTGGCTCTGCCTTCCGAGTTGCTGGGATTGCAGCCATGTGCCACCAAGCCCAGCTGATAATTTGGGCACCATAAGCAAATGTGGTTGTATTTGTAGAATTCCAAACATCAGGATGAGTGGTGAAAAAAATCTCTGTTAAAATGCTTTACTTTAAATGTACTTGATATATTTATATTTGAAAAGATTCTGGATAATTAAATGGATATATTTTAAACCTGAATGTTTAGACCTGTATTAGTTTGATAGGGCTGATGTAAGAAAGTGTCACCAACCAGGTGACCTACATAACAGAAATGTATTATTTACATTTCTAGATGATTAAAGGTGTCTGCAGCGTTTGCTCCTTCTGAGGGCTGTGAGAGAAGCATCCGCTCCAGGCCCTTCTCTGTGTCTTGCAGATGGTTGTATTCTCTCTGTGTCTCTCTGTGGTCTTCCCTCAGTGTCTGTGTCCAGATCTCCCCTTCTTATAAGAACCCTATCATATTGGATTAGAATCCTCCTAGATGACCTCAGTTTAACTTGATTAGTTTTATAGAGGCCCATCTTCTAAATAAGATCACTTTCTGAGGAAGTGGAAGTCAGGACTTTGATATCAGAGTTAATGACATATGTCAACCCATAATAGGTCTTCATAATTGATTTAATTGTGTGGCATTTAATAATACAGAAAATAAAAGAATACTAGGTCAAAATTGTTTGCTTCAATTAGCCATAAACCATATAGCACGTCAAAAAAATTAGGAAACTAACTGCATTTATAGAAATTAGCAGTGCTCTGTACCCACTATGGTCTAAGACCCATAGCAAACTCTAATAGAACTATATTTTAATAAAGAAGGTAATTAGTCTAACTCTCCAAACTGGAATTTGTCTTCAAGCCACTATTCAGCCTTAACTGATACCTGCTACAAGCCCCCTTGTGGGGTAGAAGTTTGACACTAATAATGAACACTTGATGCTCGAGGACAGATTTTCAGCAGAGGGGACTATATGTGCTAATGAAGCTTGAAGCTTACTAGAAGTTGATTCGAATGTTTCTCTTGCTTTCCCACTAATGAGATAAATTACAAGACTGACTTTTTGCTTATTATTTTACAGCCAGGTCACTTTAAATTTTATATTGGATTGCCCATAAAAATTAAGATAAATGTATCAAATTATCCATCATAGGAAATTTTGCTGTCTTTAATGTTTTGCTCTTAAATTCTTAGCTAAGTTTTGAGAAGAGCCTCAGCAAAATCTGTTTTCTGTTTTTGGAGTGGTGCTGTGTTAGTATGGCTAGAAAGGGGTCACCACAGTTCCGGGGTTGTGATAAATAAGCAAAAGCCTGTGCTCATACACCAATCCATCATTCCTTTGGTTTTCTTCTATGGACACAAAATAATGCTAATTTTCACCTTTAGGGAAAGGTTATTCTGCCATTTCCGTGGGCATTAGTGAAGGCACCTGTGATGTGGAGTCTGTATAATGGACTTGTCTTCTGGTATCTCTTGTCATTTCCACGCCAACTCCTCCTGTCAATACCCTGCGGTGTTTTTCTCAGAGTGCTTGGATGCTCATTCTGCCCGATGTCCTTATTATTGCTAGTGTGGCCTCTTTTGACTGACAGCTGAGGTGGAGAAAGTGGCTGTGATTCTTATGCTTCAGTAACTGTTGTACCACAGGCCCTGGCCTGACAGGTGCAGCAAACAGTGTCGTATTGTGATGTTACTACCTGGAACCACAAATCCACATTCACTCAGATGAATTAAATTGACTTTGATTTGCAGTCTAAGAAAGCAAGGTCCCACAGTGTCAGCCATCTACTTCTTTCCCCTTGTCTTTAGCTAAGTTGTAATATTGCTAAGATAGATTTTATTTAAACCCAGTTTGGTTGAATCACAATGGAATTGGTAAAAAAAAAAAAAGCCAAGTTAATAATTTTTTTCCATGAAATTCTATTCTTAATGCATATAACCATATTAAACATTTGTCAAGACTCACAAGTAGATTTAGTTTTGCCTTTTTAGAAGATACTATATCTTAAACATACAGACACACATTCTATCTCTTAACTGCTCTGTTGTAATAGTTTCCAATTCCTCACTCTTTGTCGAGGAATCATTTGTAATCTTGAAACTATTTTTGGAGAACAGTATGGACTTAAATTTATATGTCTATGTGTGGAGCTGAGCAGGTCTATGTTCTCTCACTATATAACAAGATTCTCTTACATGCTTACTGGAGCCTGCCAGGCTTGTGGGTCTGAAATCTGACTGCATAGATAATCTGGTTAATTTCATAAAAAATCCCCCCCCCCAAAAAAGGAAAAGAAATCCTTAGAATCACATACCTTACTCCTGAGCCCCTTTAAAAATATCTCTGGGATGGATCCTGGTATTAGAGGTTTTTATAAAGGTACCTCATGTGACATAAGTGCAAAGCCAGACTTGGGAACTTTGTTCTTAGTTGACTGAGTGTCAATATCCATTTGATAAGATGTTCTCTTTGACCTTTCTAAATAATCTATAGTAGATCAGTCAGAAATGTTTAATGTAATTCATAATCTATGGTAAATTATTCATAAAATAATTTTCTGAAGACTTTATAATATAATTTGCAATATAATTGTAAGCTATAACATTTGAATACTGAAATGTCTTACATTAAAACCTAAACAGGATTTTTACCCTCTACATCTCATATTTCAACAGGCTTTTTTACACCTTAAAAAGATCTTGATATTAAAAATTGTTTTAACGACACTAACACCGAAAGATCAGAAGTAAAATTAGACGAATAAAATGAATTTTTAATGGTGTCAATTTATTCTCTTTTGAGTAGATAGGTAAAAATATAATTACTGTTTAGAAAGTACATCATGCATTTTTTTAACCTCCAATATATCATGTAAGTAAAAAATCTATCACCTACTATTAGAGAACAAAGTGAAATAAGATGCATGTAAAGGGGATTTTAGCTGATTTCGCAGAATCCAGTGACTTGTGTGTTTCCAACAAGCCCAGTCTTTATCTCTACATCTCATATGATGGTTCAGTAAAATTCACTTTATAACTTTAATTTTCTATTGTTTCATATAGTGCTTGTTTTTAGAGTTTATCTTTAGTTATTTTTCTCCTTTGCTTCACAGCATCTTGCTTTATAAAAATCAGGAATCACTTCATACTCATCTCTTAAGTATGAACTCTTCTAGTATGTATGGAGGAAGAGTCAAATATGTTATGAAAAAGCTGGAAATATCTAATACAGAAATTGGCATTTGTATGTGAGGAGGGTATGTGGGTATGTATGTAAGGGCTTATTTTCATCAGAAATGTAAAAATGTGAGAAATGAATATGTTAAGGTACCAGGTTTGGGCCTGTTTATCTTTGACTGGTTGTGAGTTTCCCTGTCATTTAAAAAAAAATTTGAAGATCAAGGCTGAACAAGATGACAGAATAGTACCTCTTTCAGCAATACTATGTGATTCTGTATGCTAACTCTGGTTGGGGATTCTGGTTTCTTATTTTGTAGACTCAAATGTCCAAATTTACCCTTTGTATATCTCTGTGAATGATTCTTTAGCTTTTATGCAAATCTTATGTTAAAAATCAGCCAGCCACTTTATTTTGCATTTATTGACTGACTAAATATTAATTGCTACCCAGTCAAAGAGTGCAATATTTAGGAGAACTCTGAAGAATATTGAGAATTTAACTTATATGTCACAAATACTCATTTTAATATTTTACCAATGAACATTAAGATTTTTCTAGTAAAACATGCATTTCTGTCCAGTAGGTTATATTGGTTGGCTGTATAACTCAAGTGCCCACTTCCCTCTCTTCCAGCATAGGGTGCTTGAGTGTTCTCAGTTCAACCCCAAAGTATACATACTGGGAGCCCCAAACCATGAACTTATAGCCATTCAACAAGATCTTAGAGAAGCAATCTTCAAGGGACAATGGATAGAAGGACAGATGGATAGACAGATAGAGGCAGAGTGTGCTCCCACACAACAGCCAGAAGGAAGAGACAATAACCCAGAGGAGTATGAAGTTTCCACCCCTGTGATGACTAGGTACTCAGCCAACAATGTCCTGGTGGATCACACCTCTTAACTATTCTGCAAGTGGCTTTGTTTGTGTTCTTTCAGTCTACTGGGTCCAATGGAGTATCTCAGAATTCTTTGGTGTTAGAAATAAGGTAAAAAGACCTTTGGATCTCATGCCCCTATTTCTAAAACCATTAAGTTTATCTGTTCTATCTATGCTTAGTCTGCAGCCATACCACTATGGCATCCAGTCCTGTTAGATCTTAGAAGATAAGCAGGGTCAGACCTGGTTAGGACTTGGATGGGACACCTCCTGGGAACACCAGATGTTGTAAGCTTGGGAGAAGGACCTGCAACCCACTCCCAAAAAGAAAATTTGTCATTGAAAACCCTATAAGTAGCAGAAAAGCACTGACAATAGTGTTTTGTGTATTTTACATAGGGTCGCCATGAGTCTGACACTGACTTGGTGGCACCTAACAATAACAACAACAACATCTGCTCTCATTTATTTATTTATTTATTTTGATTTCCACAAGGAAATTTCTAAAAACCTTGCAGATAAGAACCTAAACAGGAAGAAGGATCATCTCAACCACTTCTCCTAACAGGTAAGTAGGGCTCAAACTTGTGAAAGATAGTAGTAGATCATACGTGAAATTTTCGCTGAGAGTGAGTGATACCCACATGTGAGGATTAGTCAGTTGGCTTCTCATATTAAAATCAACCATGACAACCCAGCCAGAAAGAAAAAGAAATAACAAAACAAGCTAGATTCCATATTTTTAAAAAATAGTGTGTTTTCTGTATCTTGCAGCATTCAGATGAAGACTATAGAGAACAAAGAAAATGTAATTGTCAGTATGATACAATACAAAGTAAGATACCAAACTAAGTAAATTCTTTTTTTTTTTTTTTTTTTCTGTCTGGTACTGGGAGTTGAACCCAGGGCCTCACGCTTGCATGCTTTGCAAGTGCTGGACCACTGAGCTGCACCCCCAGCCCTTTTTTTTTTTTTTACTTTTTGAGACAGGGTCTCGCTAAGTTACACAGACTGCCTCTGGTCTCAAACTTGCGATCCTCCTGCCTCCGCCTCCCGAGCCTCTGGGATTACAGGCGTGCGCCACCACGCCTGGCACTAAGTAAATTCTTATATTTTGCTATGCACTTGGGTTTGTTGTGCATCTACTCATATCAGTCCTATTCAAATCCATGCCTTAATTGTATTACTCCTGAAAGCTTCTTGTGAATGAATTATTTTAGATATATTCTAAAGATGAACATATGAAAAGAGTAGACATGGTAAATAACTTGGCCTAACATCAGACAGTTACCACCAATTACTGTTGAAATATTGGACTAGAATTGGCATTTGAACTCAGTTTTTTCTAGCTGGGTTTAGCACCCTTTTTATTATACTGGACTGAAAATATTATAGTGCTTTTCAATTCTCTAATATTGGATTTTTGTTTTATTATTTAGATCTTTATATACATACATTGTTGTTGTTGTTAGGGGCTGTCATACACGTTTTAAAATATGACATGGACTATCACCCATTGTCAAGATAGCACAACTGATGAACCATAAACTTTGTGGGTGAGACACATTGATCTAATTCCTGTTCCACATTCCCTTCCTCTGTATAAAGGGTAAGGTGTTCTGTGCCACTTCTGTTCTCCTAAACCTAGGCTCCTTCACCTTGGCATTGTTGTTTTGGAGTAGTTCTTTGATATGAGGGCTTGTACTATGTTTTACAGAATACTCAGCAGTATCCTTGGTATTAATTTACTAGATGCACCATACCACCACCCTGTGTGACAACGTATGCATGGGCATTGCCAAATATCTATAACTAAGAGTTCCCTGGTTGAGACCACTGCTCTAAAGTTAACGTGAAGGGAACTAACTAAAAGTGTGATCCCTCTGCTGAATCTCTTTGCTGCATATTGGGACTTTGAAGCAATTAATTATTTACTCATTATAGTAGCCAGAACAAGAAAAAATATATGCTGTGGTAACAAACAAGGCCAAAACAGACTTACCACAATAAGATGTTAGCTTTCTAGGGCAGCTGTCCTCCCCGAGGTAGCTTGACATTCCAGGTTACTTCAGACTTGTAGCAGCTCAGTAGTCACATAGGCTTTCATTACCATTGTAGCAGGGAAAGAGAGAGAACAGAGAATTGGGCATACATTCTGAAATATGTCCCTCAAGAAGTGGCACATGTCACTCCAGCTAAAATTTTATTAACAAAATCAAGTCTCATGAGCATGTCTAACTTTGAAGCAGAGAAGTCTGGGTATACTGGTGAGCATCAGTAATGTGGACCATTGTTAGTTGCCATCAAATCAGATCTGACTAAAAGCCACCCTATGTACAACAGAATGAAACCCTACCCAACACTGTGCCATGCACATCTTTATGTTTAATCCCATGGTTGTAGCCACTGTGTCAGTCCATCTAGTGAGGGTCTTCCTTTTTCTCGTTGACCTGCCACTCTCCCAAACATGATGTCCTTCTCTAGGGATTAGTCCCTCCTAACTACATGTCCAAAATACATAAGACACAGTCTAGCCATCTTTGCTTCCAAGGAGCACTCTGGAGGCACTTCTAGTTATCATTGTTGTTGTTAGGTGCTGTTGAGTTGGGTCTGATTCATAGTGATCCTCATAGGGTTTTCAGTGGCTAGTTGTTTCAGGATTACTTCAGAAGTGGATTACCACATCCTTCTACCATTTTTGTGGTGCTGGGGATTGAATCTGGGTCCTCAGAAACTGTGGAGCAGAACTCTACCAACTGAGCTAAACTCCAGCACTCTAGTTATTATTAATACTAATTAATTATTGGACTGGGATTTAGCTCAGTTGGTAGAGTGCTGCGCTGCAGTCTCTGGGGTCCCGAGTTCAATTCCCAGCAGCACAAAAATGGGAGAAGAGCCTGGCAATCCACTCCCAAGGCAATCCTGAAACAGTCAGCCATTGAAAACCCTATGAGGGTCCCTATGAGTCGGATACTGACTCGACGGCACCTAACAACAATTGATTATTAATATTAATATCAATATTTTATCATTAGTAGCTATTGCATGAATACCTATAATGACCTAGGTGACATGATTTAAGTAAAATTTGAAATATACTATCTACTCATTGGTTCTAGAGAGAATATATACCTGTGAAATAGTGACTTGGAAGATATATACTATATGCAATAAATTATAGTAAATTCTTTAAACATATATTAATATGTAAAATATTGACTTTTTGTGCTATTTACATTTAAGATGTTAAGTCTCTTAATTATTAAAAGAGTGTGACATATCTTTACTTTTGTTTTCTGAAAAACATTCTCCAATAAATTTTCATTGCTCTTTTTGGTCAAATATGTTCTTAGATGTTTTGTAGTTTGTCATTATTTTTGAATAAGATATTTCCCTCTATTTCTTCTAGGCTGTTGCTAGTACAAAGAAAGTCTATTTCATTTTTGTATTTTTTCTCTCACCCAGGGTATATTAATCTGAATGATTTAAATAATTCACTTAACTTTTGTAGTTGAATTTCTTAGGGAAGTCATGCTCAAGGTTTAGCTTCTGAACCAGCAATCTTAGTATCAGCTGGGAACTTGTTAAAAATCCAAAATGTTGGATTCTCAACTTGGGCCTACGAAGTTGGAAACTGAGCATGGGGCTCAGCCTTGGAGATTTTCACATATAGATTCATACCTGAAAAAATGATTTCTCTCTCTCTCTCTCTCTCTCTCTCTCTCTCTCTCTCTGTTTCTGTTTCTCTCTTACTGGTAATAATGTTAATATTTCTTTTTCTTACCTTATACCATTAGATAAGATATATAGAACAATGTTTTGGTGTTAATAGAATTAAGCTTGATTTTGATTTTATTTGACAGAATTTTATTGTTTATTAGTTTCTGGTGTTCAGCATATTTGAGAGCTCTTATCCTATTTGAAATTTTTATGTAGAGTTTTAAACAGAAATGACTGCTGAATTTTAGAAAATGTTTTTTCGGAATTTATTGAGGTAATTATAGGCCTTTTCACATTTGATTTGCTGGTATTTAAAATGAATAGATGGATTTTATGCACATTATGCATTCATGCAATAAATACAACTTGGAGAACTTATTTTAAAATGTTGCTGGATTTGGTTTGCTAATGCCCATTTCCTGACACACCAGTTCATTAAATTATTTTCCCCAAGTCAGCAATACTAGTACTCTTTTATCTTTCAATAATAATATTGGTCCCCATATCCTTAACAACCCAGCTTTTCCTATGCCAGATTTAAGGGTTAATTGCATTTTAATGCTATGTGTTTTATGCAGCTACTTAGACCTTGAGTCAGAACGACAAAGTAATAATTTATCCCCTGTGTTCTCTGTAGAATTCTACCAAATATTTGGCTGGGTAGCTGCCCTCGCCAAGTGGAACATGTAACCATCAAACTGAAGCATGAGTTGGGGATTACAGCTGTCATGAATTTCCAGACTGAATGGGATATTGTCCAGAATTCCTCAGGCTGTAACCGCTACCCAGAACCCATGAGTCCAGACACTATGATTAAGTTGTACAAGGAAGAAGGCTTGGTCTACATCTGGATGCCCACACCGGACATGAGCACTGAAGGTAAGGATCAGAAGAATCTCTCTGGCTCCTTGATGAATGTGTTCTAAGAGTCTCTTGTTATCTGTCTATATGTCTGTCTGTCTATCTATCTATCTATCTATCTATCTATCTATCTATCTATAATTGAATGTCTTAAATATGGATGGTAGAAACAGAATAAACTTAAGATATTAGATTTCATGCATTTAATATGTATCTTTTGGTACCTTTGCTAAGATTCTGCTTAGTATGCCATCTTTAATTTGTTTATTTACTAAATACATTGTTCAGTTGTATCTACTCTGTGCATGGGATCATGCTGGTGGCTGGGAACATGATGGTAGAGAAAGGTACAACTCTTGTCCTCATGAAGCTTATACTCTTTTAGGGACAGCAAGTGCTAAGCAAATGAGTAAAAATGGAAATTTAGAAACACAATGGGTTTTGTTATCAGAAAAATATGTAGATATTGCTATAAGAGCATGTATAGATAATCTAGGATGGTTTTCTCAGGCAGCTTATGTTTGAGCTAAGATCTGAAGTTGGACTGACAGAAGAGAAAAGTGAGAGAGAGTGTCCTAGGCAGGGAAGCAGCTTAGAAGAATCCCTGACGCAGGAGAGGGCATGGCAGGTTGCAGGAACTGAAAGACCAGTCAGGCTACAGATAATGAGGAGGGAGGAACTCTACCAGGATTTAGGCCACAGTGAGGACTTTGCACCATCCAAGATCAGTGACAGTGGGCAAAAGGGCAAGAAACTGGGAAAGGCCAAGATTCTCTCTCACCGTTTTTTCTTCTCCATCAAAAGTGCACTTTGCAGTGTGGAAAATGGGTTGGAGGTGGGCCTGGGAGGCAAGCAAGGTGAGTGCTGTAAGGCGGCTGACAATATGAGAGGAAACGTGGCTGGGTGGGGTGTGTATATATGGAGTGAGTGTGTGTGTGTGTGTGTGTGTGTGTGTGTGTGTGTGTATGTGTGCCCACGCACATATGATTGCTAGTGAGTCTTCACTGATTGCACAAGTACTTCAGAATAGATCTTCATGAGCAGGTAATTACGGTGTGGCTTGGATGCTGCCGAGAAGGCAGAGACAAGTAAGGTACCGTTTTAACATAATGGTAAGAGGCAGTAAGACAAGTTCAAAGCTAATTACAGTGCATAGAATGAGTGCCAGGGGAATGAGTAATGTTCTCTGGGAAAATAATGGCTTAGGAGGAGCCCATTCTGTAGAGGAACCCAGGAAAGCTATGTGAATGCCATGGTATTTGAGGTGGGCCTGGCTTGGACAGGGAGATTTGGAGGAAGGAAGGATGTGTTAAGTGGAAGAATCAGCATAGACAAAGGCACAGCAACCTGGTATTTTAGAGGAACAATAGATGGTATGTTTCAGCCTATAAGAATGGGGCACTTATCTAAGAGGAGTGGATGGAGGTAATAACTATTGAAGCTTAGAGGTTACACCAGTAGTATCAGTGGTGTGTCAGCAGGGGGCAGCAGAGAGCTGTGGAAATCACATTGGCCAAGATAGCTTGGTGACTTGCTTCTTGTTAGGTGCCCTCCAGTGGGGTCCCTGTGTACAATATAATGAAACACTCCCTGACACTGTGCCATTCTCGGTACAATGTCGGCATTTCTCTGCCATTCATAGGGTTTTTGATGGTTGATTGTTTTGGGATTGTTTCAAGAGTGGGCTGCCACATTCCATCTCCCTTTTTTGCGGTGCTTGGCATCAAACTCAAGGCTTCAGCACAGAGCACTTTACCAGCTGAGTACCCCAACCCCTGGTGACTTGCTACTCTGGAGGAAAGAAGGAAGGCAGTGACACCTGGCCAGGAACCTGGAGATGTTCCTACCTTCAGCCCTCTTCCCCACAGTACATGTTCTGCACCAAACATTCTTCCTAAGCCTTTCACATGCGTCCAGTTATCTAATTCTCAGGAGAAGGCTCTTGGCAGGCATTGTACTTATCTCCATTTGCAGAGGAAGAGAGTGAAATATAAGAAGTTAAGGAACCTGACCAGGTAGTAGAACCAGAAGGAGGCACAGCCTGGGTCTCAGGGCTGGCAGTCAGACTTAGAACATTGCTCCAGAAACCGGACCACGGAGCTTCTCCCTAAATCTCACACATACTCCTCAGGCAGATTCTGCAGATGGACACAATTTCAGTCCCTCATGTTCATGATCAGCTGGAGTGACGCAAAGCCCCAAACTGTGGGGGAGGTAGCTTATTTCCCCAAGAGCCAAATGGTCTGCAAGACAGAACATCTTGAGGACCATGAGGAACCTGCATCCCTGGCCACCTTGGCCATTTTTGGAAGTTAGGTGGTCCTACTGGCCACATTGGGCCCCTCTGTGGGTCTGAACTATCATTGAGGGAGGGGTATAATTTTTCTTCCTGAAGGAGGGGAGAGTTATTGGCACTTTGGTTATTCTTCTTGGTAATCTGATCCAAGGAGGCTTGACTAAGTCTTAAGAGCTCTGCCCATTTTCAAGGAAAAGCAAACAAACAGTAACAACAACAAAGCCTTAACTTTCTTTGCCCAGAAGAGCTTAGACTGAATATATGTTATATTTGCCTTGCCCAGATTATTTCTCTGGTTTAAAAGTAGATAAAAATATCAGTATAGTATGGCCATAGATTCCAGAAAGCATTTTGATTTTAGCATCTTTGATTCTGATGTGACAGCCTTGCTACCCATTGTAGTGGCCTGGGAGGCAGGCTGGGAGAAGTTGAGCCACTACCTATGCCATGTATCCCATTCTATCCCATGCACCGGTGAACTGAAGGCCTTGCTAATAGGTAATGTTTGACAGTTTGGAGTCTGCAAATGCCTGAGGAAGAAATGTCTCCCAGGATCCATTATTGTTTTGAAGCTATTTTAAGAGTCACCAGGTCCCAAGGTCCCAGACCTAGTAATAGTGCAGCAGTGGCCAATTTCCATGTAGAAGCCATACAGCAGCGCGGATGACAGCAAAATGCAAGCTCCTACCTGCGGCAGGCCAAACTCTCTTAGTCTAAGGCTTAAACTGAGACTAAAGCATGGATGTTCAGCCTACTTTCGCAGAGTAATCAAATCTAACAACCATTCCTGAGTGGCAGAGAAACTTTTTTACCAGTAGATTATGTGGCTCACAATAAATAGCACAATGAACATGTAGATTAATTCAGCTGAATATTTTTAGAACTCAAGAGATAAAAACCCACTTTGAAGCATTTGGGGCTGCCACGTAATGCTGTCAGATTAAGAATGAGAAAGGAGGCAGCCTGGTAGGCTCAACTGTCACCACTGGTTGTCACAGACCGGTTATGATCAGTTGCACCATGTCTCCTTCCTCTTGGGTAGTTTGTCATATGAGAAAAGGAGGTTTAGATTTGTTCTTATTTTTCATTTTCTTAAAAGTATGGCTTGTCTTCTTCACCTGAGAAATGAAAATCTCTCAAATCCACCAGTCACCTGAATAAAAAGAACCAAATCTGCTCACTAAAAGGTCCTTCATACGGACAAGATTCAGACTGAGTTTTGACCTCTATTTGTACTGTTGGATGTAAAATATGGCCGTCCCTGGTCTCCCAAATGAGTTCACGTGCCTCCCGGAGTCCCCAGCCATGCCTCTATCCTCACAGTCTCGTTTCTTTTCTCTCATTCAGTGGACTGAATTTGGCACTGCCTTTGTGCAAAGATACTGACCTTGGAGCCAGAACCCCTGGGCTCAAGCCTTGTCACCACTGAGTGGCTGTGTGATGTTGGCAGGCTAGTTCCTACACTGGAAACATAAGGATAGTAATGTCTACCTGATTGGATTATAAGAATATAATAGAATAACTGATAGGAAAGGGCTTTGAAAATCACAAAACTGGGACTGTATGATTAGTCCCAAGTTCTTAAGTTTCTACTAAAAAATTTAATAGATAAGGTAGACCTTGTTTATGTTATGCTCCAAAAATGAAAATATATAATATATTGGCAATATATCTGCCCCTGGAGTAAGAAAGGAAAACGTGTGGGTTGGAAATGCCAGAAGTTGTACCATGACTGATTTCTTCCAAGGTCAACCTTAGATAAAGCATCCCTTTAGGGACTTTTGACCTCACTTATCTCAGGCCCTGATGCCCTAGGCAACCAAAATGCCCTGTCTCTCCCACTTCTTACAACCTGGACTTGACCAGCACACAGTTCACTTACAGTGTGCTTTTAATCATTCCAGAGTTGGGTTAGCCTGGAGAGGGTGTGGATCACAAGTTAAGTTAGAGAGGTCTAGCAGTGTCTCAGATCCAATAGGTGTTATTGCCTTCTTGTCTGTTTTTATTCATGCACTTAATGAATGTTTATTGAGCATCTATTGAGACCCAAAGCTTGTTTGAAATTCCAAGGAGAGAAACACAGATGGTAGTGTTTTGTTTGACCTACATAGAGTTTATAATTTTTCAACTTAGTTGCCAGCATTTAAAATCTGGAATCTTTGACAGAAAAAGATTTGGATTTTTGCCTTATCTTGAAGTATTACAGTTTTTAAGAATGGAAACTTTTATCAAGTTAAATTTTATGTGGAGCTTATATATAGGAAACCTAAATATTAGCTGCTGTGGTTGACACTGACTATATTGCAGAGGGTATTTCATGGTGAGCTGTGATCCTGAGGACCTTCTTTTTGTCTCTTGGTGGCTGAAGCGCCCTAGGATGGGCTTTTGATCAAGGAGATAGGCCTCTTGCACACAGAGAGCTGCTCTGGGTAGGGCCAGAGTGGCTACAACCCTGAGAGGATACTATTCCAACACAGGGGTAAAAGCAGCAGCATGACCAGGTAAGTAGAGCTCAGGTAGACTGACTAAGAATTCAGATCGACAGGATAGAGGATGGAAGTACTAGTAACCAGGTAGGTCAGGGAAGGACCACAGTGCAGTGGTTAAGATCAGAGGCTTTGGAGTAGGACTGGCTGGGTTTGAGTAACTTTGGGTAAATCTCTGTGCCTCAGTTTCCCCATTTAAAATTGAAGATAACAATAGTACAACATCACCGTTGTTAAGCGGAGGTTGTAAAGGAGCTATTTCATGGAGAATGCTTGGAGCAGCACTTGGTGGGTGGAAAGGTCACAGTGTATGTTATCTATCATCAATCAAAGCAGGGCACAGTCACTAGAGGTTGAAATAAACAAGGGCTCCATCTCAGGCCAGGCTGAGATGGGGGGTACCCCGCACTGGCTACTTCTCTGGTACCTCTTCAATCATTTATTTCTTCATTTTGTTACTTCAACCTCAAGAGTTCTTAAGTGGGATGGTGAGTGATCCTGGGAGGAGGCCACTGGTGGCTGTGCCCCTGTCCCTGAAACGTATGTGAAGCTGGGTGCCTTTGGGGTCACCATGTGGCAGCTGCTACGTTCCATTCTGAAGGATGCATCTGAGATCAGAACCTCAATCTAACCTGTATCCCTCTTTAACGTTGAAACTGTGCTCCTGCCTCTTGAATAATGCTTTAGAGCTAGAAGGGAAAGGGGAAAGCATTGCATCATTTACCCTTACAGAGACATACCTGTCCTTGTGGAACCTCTGTCCAGAGAGTAGTCCTGGGGAAGAGATCCTGGCTGGGTCTGTAAGGGACAGTGTGTGGCAGGTGGCCGCACTGATGCTGTGCAAGCTGAGCACTGGAGGCCATGATTCTGAGCCCAGCAGCTCCTACTGCAAATGGCCACTGTGGTCTAGTCATAGATTGGGCATTTGGCAAAAACCTACATTAACAACATTAGTTTTTATTTTCTGCCGGGGTTCATCCGTATCTGGAGAGGAAGCCATAGCAGGGACTTGTCAATTGATGCTACAGGTGGCAGAAGCCGGGAGAACCCATGCACCCCAGAACTCTCCTTTCCCACCAGAATTTGTGGAGCAAGCCTCCCATCTGTCTCAGCATCCAGAGGAAAGAAAGCCCTGCAGCTGAACAGGCCACGCCCTTCCCAGTGGGGCTATCCAGCATGCCTGGGGAGGGGGGGCTTTGTCTCCTCTGATCCTCTAACTCAGATGGTGGATCCCTTATAGGGTGTTGTCCCTGAGACCACTGTCAGGTACCTCACTGGCTCATCAGATGCTGTCTGTGCCTTGCTGTGTCTCCAGGATGTTCAGCCCCTCTGGCAGGCGCATTCAGCTCAGAGACTCCAAATCCAGGAAAGCGGATCCAGATGAATTAATATCCTGGGCTCAGTTTGGATGTAGAGAATCCAGATACACACGGGGGTTGGTGTGTCCCTAATTCATCTGTTCTCAGGGACCAGGCAGGGAGCAAGAGGGCATGACACCAGGCAATAGGGAGACAGCAGTGGAGCCTGAGGGGCCACCCAGGGTGGCCACCCAAACACATTCTCTAGAAAACATTTCTAAACTGCTAGGTGGTACCTGGAACTTTCAGTCTCTTCACTAAATGGATGGACAGAGCAACCAGCGAGATCAGAATACCACCCTGGCACCTCTGCTCCTGTCTCCGAGTGCAAGGAGCCTGAAGTCAGGTACACAGGTGAAGGACCGGACCTTTGAGCCACACTGGACTCTGTCTTAAGTTCTGTCTTCCCAAGGTGCCAGCTAAACATACCTGAGTGGCTCTCCTGGGAGAATTCTAGGCCTTAGTGAAGATCTCTGGTACCTCCTCAGTCATGCAGGGTGGGTGGCGATCTGAAGCCTGGACAGGGCTCCTCTGTGTGGTCCTGGGAGGATCCTTCTGCAGCATTTTGCTCCTCTGTGGAGGGCAGTGAGTAGCTAAAGGATGCAGGCCGTGCATGCAGGAATCTGAATGGCTTGCCTCTTCCATTCCCTTGTGAAATAATTTGTAATGATCACCTCCCTCCTTAAAAACAACAACAACAACAACAACAACAACAAACCAACCAAACAATAAACTCCAACTCACTAAATATCTCTGCAGGGGGAACCTTGGAGCAGAAGAAACTCTGTGCACCCAGGAGTGCAAAGGATGATTGTGGGTGGTCCTTCCCCCCCCCCCCAATAGGAGAAGAGGGAGAGGCAGAGGGTCAGGGCTCAGTAGGACACAGCATGTCCTCTCTCAGGATGGGAAGACATTTGGATAATCTAATCATCGAAATAGCAGTCATAAAGTGGCAGTAACTATAATCATAATTGTCTAATAACAGAAATTAAATCCGTTTTAGTATCTACTGTATCATAATGGAATAAATGAAGGATTGGCTATCCCACATGTACCAGCTCTAAGTTAGCCATTGCATTACACAAATGAAAATTAGCATATTAAATTCTATTTCAAATTTCATTTGTCTAGTCAATGAACAAGATCAAGTCTTTAGCCCATACGGACTACTTCTGTGTTTCACATTTAGCTGGAAGAACATTTTGGACTAAGTGAAATCCAGATGACAGGATTTAACAAGTTTTCTTTGAAAAATCCTCTGAAACCTGCTGCCCAACCTCTGCAAACCTTTTGTTGTTGTTGTTAGGTACCATCGAGTTGGTGTTCGACTCACAGAGACCCTACCTGCAACAGGTAAAGCAGTATTGTTAGTGCGTCTCTGGTATTCATAGGGTTTTCAATGGCAGATTGTTTATTGGGAGTGGGATGCCCTGTCCTTCTCCCAATGCAAACTTTTTAGAGATGTAAAAATCCATTTTTCTGAACAATATGCTGTAGTTAGTTTTTCTTTGGAGGGAAATTTACACCAACAAAGTCACTCAAAGGAGTAGTAAAACCCGGTGAAGGTTCAGAGCACACTGTTGCCTCTAGAATACCCTTTCTACTGTATCATTCTCAGGTTTTAGACTTGGTCTCACCTGTTTCTTCAAGGCAAAGGCCTGAAGCAAGCCATCACACCCGTCTTCTCCCGCCTGGCACTGTGCCTTCTCTGTGCCCTGGAGGAGTTACTGGCAGTGCTAGGGGGATCTCACTGTTCACGTGTGTGCTGTGCTTTCTCCATGGCAGGCCGAGTGCAGATGCTGCCGCAGGCCGTGTGCCTCTTGCACGCGCTTCTGGAGAACGGACACACCGTGTACGTCCACTGCAACGCCGGCGTGGGCCGCTCCACCGCGGCCGTGTGCGGCTGGCTGCACTACGTGCTGGGCTGGAAGCTGAGGAAGGTGCAGTACTTCCTCATGGCCAGGAGGCCAGTCGTGTACATCGACGAAGACGCCCTGGCCCGAGCACAAGATGATTTTTTGCACAAATTTGGCAAGGTTCGCTCTTCCATATGCGGTCTGTAGCTGGCCAGCCTCCCCACTACTTCCTCCCAACCTCCTTGCGGAGCCCTGGACCCACCTGCACTGAGGGGCCTGTGCTCCTCCTCCACGCTGCCCGGGTTCATGTGGAGGTGACTTTCTGGGCGCTTTGGTTGGGCTGTAGCTTTGAAACACTTGACAGAGGAAGCTGTGGCTGACATGAGCAAAAACAAAAGCACTTGGGCTGTGCAGTGTTGTTCTAGAACGAGACAGAAAAAGAACGTGAGCAGTTCCTGCTGCCTGCAAAGCAGAAGAATCCTGTGCATATAGGCACCGTGGGTTGTGGGGTGGACTCGGGACAGCACTTTCCTGTTGAGCTGTAACCCTTTGGCGTGTGGAAGAAAAGAGAGCGGTTATGTGGATGTCATCACTAGTATATATGTGTGTGTGCACACATCACTAGTGTGTATATATACTACACTGTGTGTATATACACATAGTGTGTATATACTAGTGTGTACACACACACACACACACACACACACACACACACACACACCTTTTCTACTAAATTGAAATTATAGTCGTTTGCCAAAGGAGGGAATAAAGGTAGAATCCTGGACTAGGACAAAAGAGGAGCTCAACACAGACAAAGAGCAATGACCTTATATACATTTTTATTTTTGCACCTGTGTCATAACTAAACCCTATCCAAGGTATCAACTTCCTTACCTATCCAACCTCCTCATGTGAGAGCAAAAGCTGAGTTGACTCTCTGTGGTGGTGGAATGGGCTGAGGTAGCTTGCTCAAGGTCTCATGGCCAGTCATGATGAGCTGGTGGTTAAAACCCATATTTTTTTGACTTACTGCTGTTTTCACTACAATTTGTTTTTCTGGCATAGTGTCTTGGGTTCAGTTTTGTCCCTCTCATGTCATGGTAAGACTGTGACTCCTGGTGCAGTTTCTACAGTGAGAAATGGAAGAAGGTTCTAATCAGGTGTCAAAGAATTTAGGAAAGTAGTTCGATTTTGTGCAACCTAACTTAAAACGTGGCGGGTGATTTCAAAGCCAACGGGGACTGAGCCACAGCTCAGGAGAGGACTTTTATTACCAAAAGACCCCCAGGAGCCAAAACCCACAGGTCAGTAATCCAAAGCTTGAGTCTGATCCTTGTTCTGCCCTCCATTTAGTCCAACACACAGTTGTCATAGCTGTAAAATACGCAATTCACTCCGTTAGGTTCTACAGGAAATACAAAGATGAGCAAGATTTTGCTTTCCAAAGCATACGACCTAGAAAGAGGCCTGTGATCAACCAACTATAATGAAGATGGAACCGTGACTGACATGTTAAAATACCAGAAGGGGAAGTATCTTTTAATTGAGTGCTTCTGTGTGGTAGGTGCTTTATACCATCTTATCCAATTCTGTCATCACAGTACTCTGGGAGGGAGATTTCATTATTTTTGTTATTTAGACACATTGCTAAGGCTCAGAAAGGTTAAATCAACTGTCTGTTGTCACATGCTGGATACATGAAATGAGAGACAAAGCGAGGCTTGACTGACTCAAAACACCTTTCAAAGTTAAACGGTAATGCTTATGTAGTGATAGATGTAGGAGGTATGGGGGATAAGAAGGGCACAAGGTCAGTTCCAGCAGTGCTCAAAGTACATAGAGGCATTGTTACAAATGTCACCTCAAAGGAGGCTAGACAGGAATCATTTCTCTTACACATTTACAAAGTTAAATTTATAAACCACATTAAATAATGTGAAGTCCAGCTCCCTTGCTAAAAATAGCTAGAAATACCTATTTTATTCAAGAATCTATTTACAACTATAATGTGTTATGTAAAATTTAATCTTAAAATGGAATATTTTAGACTAAGATACATAAGAATATGTGTATGTGTAGGAATATTCTCAAGGTCTAAGAAATCCAGCTATGTGATTTCCACATAGAATAGCTTTTGGGGGTAGATTTTCCCCCTTTTTTCCTTTTTGCTTTGATAAATAGAATCATTTTAGGACTATTAAGGGATGTTTTGGAATAACCTCTCATCCTTAGTGAGCAGGATGTCTAATATATTTCAAAATCACCTGGAATTTTTGCTAAATAAAAGCATTAAAAAAGACCTCTGTGTACCGAATTGTTTTAATGTTATCAACTTGTACTGAAATCCAGAAGAACAAACTGCACTTTTTATTTGTAAAGGGGAAAGTCAGCCCAGCTAAATTGTTTTTCTTTGTCCTCTCATCTCATTAACCTATGAAAATGGGTACTTGACAAAGGAAGTCAAAGGTGGGGGTGCCACAAAGAAGCAAGGATGAAAAATTTTAAGAACTTACCTGGGAAAATCAAAGCAAAAGTGGTGTCATTAGCTGCTAATCACTATCATTAACCATACCTTTTTGGGTGTGTGGGGGTGTTGGGGATTGAACCCTTGTCCTCACACATGCTAAGTACATGTTCCATCACTGAGCTATACCCGCAGCCTAACAAAACTTTTCAAACATGGATTTCTCAAAGAAAATTGTAAGAAGATCTCAGTCATGGTAAAGAAATGTGCAAATAGGGTTGCTTTCATTTGGACTTCAAATATTATCCTTCTCTTACTTTGTGTGTGAAAGTTAGAGAAAATCTAAAAAATACCCCTCTCTTTTGACCAACATTAATGTGTCTGTGAAAACCGCTTGGCTTAGCCTTAAGGAAAAAAAGGTAGTTAAAAATATAATTAGGACTTTGGACATGAGAAGAAATAATGAAAAGAGGGATTTGAAAGTGAGGTAGAAAAAATTGAAACTGAGATTATCTTTAAAGATAATATAAGGTAATTCTTTAATTTTACATAGAAGCAAACAGACCCAGATATATCAACTGAGGCATACACCTGCTTCCTTGAGGGACAAGATTACATTTGGAGGAAGGATTGGCTATATGTAATGTTCTGACCAAATCGTGGGGTGGGTATTCATCTGCTTATTATCTACTGGGGCTGGGATTTAGCTCATTTGGTAGAATGCCACTCTGCAGTCTGGGAAGGTCCCAGGTTCGATTCCCAGCACTGCTAAAATGAGACAAGGACATGGCAATCCACTCCCGAGGCAATCCTGAAACAATCAGCCATTGAAAAGCCTATGAGGGGCACTATGAGTTAGACATGACTCTACGACACCTAACAACAACAACATTATCTGTTAGGAAAAGAAAAAGAAAGAAAAGAAAACTAGTAGATGGTGGGGGTAAGAAGAAAGGGAAAAACTGATGAAGCTACTTCTTATTATAAAAAATGACAATAGTAATGAAGGGAAGAGGAGGAAAATATAGCAGTGACTTTGTTCTTTCCTTAAACCACCATTCCAGTCATCCCCAATCCAGGTAATGGAGAGGTACTTCCACTTACTCAGGTCCTGCCTTAGTCTGTTTTCTGTTGCTGTAACAGAATTTCCAAGACTAGACTGGGTGCTGCATAAAGAGGAGGGATTTATTTTGTCTTATGGTTTTGAAAGCCAGGAAGTCTAAAAGCATGGTGCCAGGATCCTCTTGGCTTCTTGGTGCTGCTCCAACTCATGGGGGGGGAGAGCAGAATGCTGGGGCACATGTGAAAGAGGGAAGAAGGGGCCAAATTCCCATGACAGCTAACACATTCCTGCAAGAAAGGCCTTAATCCACCCACGAGGGCTCTGTCTCTGTCTCCCTGACCCAAACACCTCCCACTAACCCTATCTCCCAACACTGGGGGACACAGCTAAACCACAGCATGTTCTAAACCTTAGCATCATCCTCAGAATCTTCTCTTTCTCTTTCAAACATCACATTTGATCCATCAGAAAAACCTGTCATGTCTGTGGCCTCTATGCCTTACCTCCTTTACCATATAACTCTGGTGAGAGCCAGTGTGATCGCAACAGTGGATTTAAGAAATAGACTCCTACCTGGTAGTCCTTCCCTCCCTCTAAGCCCCTAAATGGTAGGGGGGTTAGGGTAGAGGGAAATGATAATGATCAAATCTGCTCCTGTACAATGGCCAGGGTGATCTGTAAAAATGAACCTCAGATCATATTATTCCTATGCTCAAAACCTCCAGTGACCGCTCATGTCAGTCAGGGAACAAGTCAAAACCCTTCGTGACTCTCTGCTGTCTGGCCTTCTGATCCCCTTCTAACGTCATCTCCTGCCTCCCACCTCATCCACCCTGCTCCAGCCACACTGGCCTTATTGCTCTTCTTTGAGTATTCTAGGCATGCTTCGACCTCAGGGCTCTTGACCTTGTTGTTATCTCTACCTGCACTGTGATTTGGATATGGTTTGTCTTCCAAAGGTTCATGTGCTGAAAATTTGGCTCCCTGTGTGGCAGTATTAGAGTTGTTAAGCCTTTAAGAGGTGAGCACTATTAGAAGGTAGGTCACTGGAGGCCTTGGCCTCAGGAAGGATTAGTGTACTTCTCACAGGACCCTGGTTAGTTTTCATGAGAGCATGCTGTTATAAAGCCAGGTCACCTATGCACTTGGCCTTTCTTGTGTACAGCCCTTTCCCCTATCTCTCTCCCACTATGTTGTAGCATAGCCAAGGGCATCTTCACCAGAGGTTGAACCCATGGGATTGTCTGATCTGGGACTATCAACCCCCAAAACTGTAAGGTAAGTAAACCTCTCTTCTTTAAAAGGACACCGCCTCAGAAATTTTGTTATAATAGCAGAAAATGGACAAATTCAACCTGGAGTGCTCTTTCTCTAGGAATGCACATGGCTTACTGCTGTACCTCCCTCAATAATGCCTCCCTAGACTACTCTCCTATGAATTGCCTGACTCAACTTTGTCCCTCCCTATGCACAGTCTCTGATTTATTTCTCTTCATAGAACTTATTAGTGGCCAACATATTACATAATTTGATTACTCATTTTATTGTCTGCATCCTCTTCTTGTTGTTGTTGTTAGGTGCTGGTGAGTTGTATCCGACTCATAGCGACCCTCATAGGGTTTTCAATGGCTGATTGTTTTGGGATTGCCTCAGGAGTGGATTGCTATGTCCTTCTCCCATTTTTGAAGTGCTGGGGGTAGAACTCAAGACCTCAGGAACTGCAAAGCAGTGCTCTACCAACTGAGCTAAATCCAAGCCCTTGCATCCTCTTACTACAATGTAAACTTCATAAAGTCAGAAATTGATATTTATTTGGTGAGGCACCTAGGGTGTTCAGAGCCTGGCATATTATTCAGTGAAAGAAGGGTGAGAACAGCTAATAACTATTGAGACAATATGATATTGCAGGTATTGTTCTCTATGTGCATGTTGTTGTTAGGTGCTGTCGAGTCGTGTCCAACTCATAGGGACCCTCATAGGGTTATCAATGGCTGATCATTTCTGGATTGCCTCAGGAGTGGATTGCCACATCCTTCTTCCATTTTTGCGGTGCTGGGGATCAAACCCAGGAGGACCTCAGACTGCAGAGTGGTGCTCTACCAACTGAGCTAAATCCCAGCCTGTGGATTACATATATCTTATTTAATCCTCCCAACAATGCTATGAGGTATTATTATCCTTACTTTACAGACAAGGAAGCTAGAGGTAGAGAGGGAATGTGACCCTGTCCTAAGGTTTAGGAGTTCTAAGGTCTAGGAGTCCAAGATCAAGTGTCAGCAGGGTTGGTTCCTTCTGAGGACTACGAGAAAGAATCTGTTCCATGCCACTGCTTTCGAGCAGTCTTCAGCATTTCTTGTCTGTTTGTGGCCTTTGTCTTCACTCACCATTTGCCATGTATGGGACTCTGTGCCCAAATTTCCTGTTTTTATAAGGATACCAGTCACACTGGAGTAGGGCTCACCCTTCTCATCTTAGCTCACATCCGCAATGACTTTATTTTCTAATATGAATTTTGAGAGGACACAGTTAAACTCATAACCCTTCAGAAGACTCCCTGAAGACCCAGAGAGTACACTGGACATCATGGCACACATCTCTAATCCCAGAGACTTGGGAGGCTGATGCCAGGGGATAGCAAGTTTGAAGCCAGAGGCAGCCTGTATAATTTAGCAAGACATTGTCTCAAAATAAAAAATATAAATGGGCTAGGTGCAGTGGCACACACTTGTAATCCCAGCAACTCGGGAGGCAGAGGGAGGAGATTGTGAGTTTGAGGCTGGAGGCAGCCAGTGTAACTTAGGGAAACCCTATCTCAAAAAACAAAAGTCGGGCTGGAGGTTCAGCCCAAGGGCAGAGTACGTGCAAGGTATGCATGAGGCCCTGAGTTCAACTCCCCAATACTGGGAGGGGTGGAGAAAGACATGGAGGGTGAAACAATTTGGAAGGGAGTAGACGTTCAAAAGAAGGAGCTAGAACTGCTGAGTTCCCCATTTTCACAAGTTTATCTTTTTAAAGAATAATGTTGAGAGAATAGTTAGGGGAAGACAGAAAATTGGAGCCCTTCAAATAACAAGATGGCTTGTTATAGAGTAATTTTATCAGGTAATATAGCAACAATATTAAAAGAAGTACTTAAAAGTCATTGCTGCCATCAAAAACCAGGCAGATGATGGTCTTAACAAAAGATTTGGAGCCATAAAACTCCTAGAAGAAAATATAGGGGAAAAGCTCCTCTACATTGGTTTCAGCTATGCTTTTTTAGATTGATATGAAAAGCACTGACAACAAAAGCAAAAATAAGCAGACAGGTCTGCATCGAACTAAAATGTTTTTGCATAGCTAAAGCATAACAAAATGAGAAGGCAATTTATACAATGGAAGAAAATATTTGTAAACTGTATGGCTAATAAGGCATCAATGTCCAAAATATATAAGGAAATCAACTCAGAAGCAATATGACAAATAACACAGTTAAAAATGGATGAAGAATCTGAAAAGACAAATCTCTAATTGCCAACAAGTGTATGAAAAGGTGCTCAATGTCATTAGTCATCAAGGAAATGCAGATTAAATCCACAATCACCTCGTATCTAGGAGGATGGCTATTACCAAAAAGATAAGTAATTACTATTATTATATTTGGACTTACTTAAACTCACTTTTTAAAAATGTTTTGCTTTTCCTATGTTTTTCCTTGCTTTTATTTTTGATAATTATGCCTTCCCCCTTACAAGAAGAAAATCTTTAACAATGACTTATACCCATTGTCCTTTATGCCCTCTTGTTGTCATTATTACAATTATACTCATAATTTTGAGTAGCTTTGGATATAGTTTCTCGTGTGTGTGTGTGTGTGTGTGTGTGTGTGTGTGTGTGTGTGTGTGTGTGTGTTCCTAGCTTTCTTCACATTGTTAGGGAAGGTAAAGAAAATGTTGATGGAGCTCTAACTGCCAGGCCTACGACAGTCACCCTCCTTATCCCATTTTTAGCTCTTTTCTCTTTTTCAGCCTTCATTATTCTTAACTTTAAGCCCATAAATTTCAAGGTTCTGGTGAGCATATTGTTGCCCACCTCCCCTGCCGTTCTGTGTCTCTCCAAAGATATTCTGAGCTTCATCTTCCTTCGCTGAAGTTCATCTATCAACACACTTCCAAACACATTCTGTCATGCTGCAATATCTTATCTGCTGGTAATCCTTCTTAACTGTCTCTTCTTCGTCGCAGGTGGATTTCTATCTTCAAGTTTTATATTGTGATTTCCATTCAGATGTCAGGAGGGATACTGTTTGCCATTTTAAACCAGAATTTTCTCAATCATCATCCATACCAATGACACCCAATATCCATCCTTATTCTAAAACTTTTTTCAGAGTGCCAAGCTCCTCATATATCCATTTTTTTCTGAACACCTCTCAAGATGTCTCCCAACCTTAATATTCCAAAGACTGAAGTTTCTTTCCTTTGGCCAAACCTTCTGTACTTTCTCTATTGGGCAGACAATGGCAACATCCTCCAGCCAGTTCCCCAGGGCAGAAACTCCAGTGTTAATTTTACCATCTCCCTCACATTCACCACCCTCCTAACCACTCAACAATTCCTTTCAAACCTTTCAAATACATGGCTTATGTAGCATAACTATATCTCAGGGCTGGGGTTTAGCTCAGCTGGTAGGGCTGCTTATTCTGTGCTCCCTGAGGCCCTGGGTTCAATCCCCAGCACTGCAAATATGGAGGAAGGATGTGAAGCCCACTCCTGAAACAAGCAGCCATCTAAAATCCTATGAATAGTAGAGGAGCACTGACAGTGCCTGTCAGGGCACGGGGTCAGGAGTGTTTCGTTCTGTTGTACATAGGATTGCTATGAGTTGGACCCTACTGGATGGCACCTAAGGACAACAACCACCCCACTATTGAATCTTTCATAGATTATTAAAATCCTGACCTATCTTCCTATTGCTATTTGTTCCCCTTTCCAGACTATTCTTTATACTGCTGCTGGAATAACCTTCCTAAATTTCAAATATTGTCCTGTCTTCTCCTTGCTTAATATTCCTGAAGGGCTTCTAGTTGTTCTCAGCAAAAAGTAAAAAGTCTTTCCTGTGACACAGACAGCCCTTTATGACCTGGACTGTCCCTTTCTCTTCAGTCTCCCTGGTTATCTAGCAATCATCACCCAAATGTATACTCCAGTTATGGTGAATCACTTACATGTCCCTTTTCCCCTCAGGATTTTGCAAATATATTTCCCTCTTCCTGGAATCCTTTCCCTTCCCATTTGTATCTGGCCAGCACTGACTCATCCTTCAGGTCTTTAAGGTCACCCTCTCTGAGATATCCTCATGAGATAGGACCCATCTTGACATGTTTATACTGTAACACACTGCACTTGAACATCACTGGGTAGGAATTATAAATAATGCTTAGAAAACACAGGCTTTTTCATATTCTCTGATATTTAAACTAAATAATTCCTTGGACTCTGTCCTCCAATCTAATGTATACTTTAATCGAAAATCAATCTGGAAAAAACATTTCATGAGAACATTTTTTATATAAGTTAAAGATTGGAGTAATTTATTCAATGAAAGTACCAGCAAGGCTTTATTTTTATTCTCTACTTTGTTTTAAGTGTTTTTGTAACTTTTTCTCTATATGTATACTACTGGTATTTAATGATACTGTTATAATATCAACTATGACCTCTAAAATGTTTTATTGTGTTTCCAACCAATCCTCTTGCTGGAAATTGCATTTATGTAACCCTCTTTTCTATTACCATCATAAGCTGAGACTGATGGCCTTCAAAAAAGAATGGGGTATGTATACTAAGTATACTGTTGATTATATTACATCACACAGTTTTCTGCTAGTGAGTCATTTTATGGAACACATTCCCTTCTGGATGAAGAATAACGCATAGTTGTTATTTCTGAAAATAAAATATACTTTGTATAACCGTGAAGCTTAAAATAATTATTTTCCTCCTGTCTTTCTTGAACTAACTTTAGTCCTTGCTTTGCCTTGTATTTCTACTCATTTTTACCCCTTTACCTTATGCTTCTTATTTTAAATTTTTTCATTCTGTCATATTATTTGATCAGTTATAAAAAATGACATTTTAACTCATTTTAGAATAAAAACTTATAAATAAATATACAGATAGAAAGTTTGCCATGTTGAAGCTCTTGCACAATGTAGAGGCTGGAATTCTGAATATTATCAGTGTAAGTGCTGAGAAAAGGTGAAATGTCATGGACTGTCATACATGTTTTAGAATAAAATTCCATCTTTTGGAAATGAAGATACTCTAGAATTGTCCTTTATTCTCCACCACATGGACACAAATAACAGAGGGTTGTTCAAATGTACAGAATGTCCCCAAGCCTGTATGTTGATTTGATTGATAGGTGCATTAACACCATTAGGAAAAATGAACAAGAATTCAGGCCATCATCCTCAATTTCACCTAGATCAAAGCCTCTATATGTCAAGCAGTGTTTCTTTCTCTCTCTTTTTTTGACTAATCAAAAAATTTACCTCATCATACTGTCTCCATAATTACCCTTAAAATCAACAGAGCAGATAACCTGATGTGACCACCTCTTCTTCCTCTGTATGTTCTGCTGGGCATACAAACAGCTGAATGTTTCAGAAAGATGTAAGTAAAACTCCTAACTATAACAGTAAATCTACCTAGTGACCTGCTACACTTCAAATACGTGTAGGGTGAAACTTTTTCTTCCAGAGAAAATTGCAGACTTGATAGTATTAATTATTGTTATTATTCCCTTTTGAATTTTACAAGTCTTAATATTTTCTCTAATTACATTATTTTCTCCAAAAGTAAAAACAAATGATTCCTTACTTAAAAAGATTTGTTTTCTGGACACATAGGAAATTTTTATTGCTATTAATACCTTGAGACAATGACTACAAAAAAGAAGTGGCACTCTTTGAAAGGTATTAGATCATGATGTATCTAAACCAGACAGGTAAAGGAAGCTTGTATATAACCACTGGCAAGTAGTAATTGGAGTTGGACAAAGAAAATTTGTTTTATTATTTAGGTACTTAGTTCTGGATCTATGTGAAGAATAATAACTGAACCAATGCAAAATAAATCTCTTCACATGGTGAGTTTCAAGTGTCAATAAGCAAACACCTTGGTTTAATTTGAAGTGGTTTTCAATATTCTTTCTCCAGGAATTACTTTAACAAAAATACTTGTCATTAATATAGAATACATTTTATCCCCAGAGGTCTATTTTCTTTTTCAGGTCAAAATGAACTGTTTGATCTATGACGTATAATTTTCTTTCTTTTTTGTTTTTTTCCCCCTTTATTGGTAAATATTGGTGGGGTAAAGAGTAACACAGCATTTGCTTTTTCCATTATGCAATTATTACATGACTTTTGGTTATACTTTCATCAATGTACAAAGTTTATGGAAACTTTTGATTAATATGTAGTAAAACTTATATGCATATATGGATTATATTCCCCTATTTTTCCCATGTACTCATGAAGTTGCATCATTACATTAAGATTATCTTCTCCCCTTTCATCCCTTTACAGAGTTTCTCCCCCACTTCCTCCTTCCACCACCTTCCCTTCCCTTGCTAGTCCCCATCTTCCTTCTTTCTACTCTACTCATATTTTCCCTTCTTAGGTAAGTTTAATTGTACATTTTTATATATCTACTTATGTATAGTTTTTTTCTTCCTTTAAGTAAGATTCAGCTCCCACATATGAGTGAGAACATAGGTATTTCTCTGTTTGAGCCTGGGTTCATTCACTTAAGATGATATTCTCCTGTTCCATTCATTTTGCTGCAAATAACATTATTTTCTTATTTATTGCTGAATAATATTCCATTGTACATATGTACCATAATTTTTTATCCATTCTTCTGTTGATGGGCATCTTGGTTGGTTCCATATTCTTGCTATTGTGAAGAGTGCTACATTAAATATGGAAATGTGTCTCTGTGGCATGATGACTTGTTTGATCTACGATATATAATTTTCAATTATCATTTTTAATGATCGGAGTGGAGGGTACATAAACTAAATCTACATAGCTCATGATAGAGGTGTTATTGAATAAGATATTTTGTAAAAATAAAAGTGAAGATACCTGTTTTCCTAGCAGTTCAAGGTGGGGTACTTAAACGAGCCAGCTATTTGGCATTGCAGTTAAGAAGCCTGACCAAATGATGAGCTCACTTATGACACCTGAAGAAATATAAACAAAGAGTGCTCAGGTCCTGATTACAGAAAGACAGAATAGGTTTGTGCTCTGAGCACACCCAACTGAAGGACTGCATTTAGCTCTGCTCACCAAGTTTGAAGAAAATACTGATATTTACAAATTAGACAGCATGCAAAGGAGATTTCTGATTTCTTCAGAAGTGTAGGTGGACAAAACAAGACCCTATAGATCTTTCTGTTCTAGTAATTTCATCTTTTGAGCAATCAAGCAAATGTTAACTACCTTCCAGGTACTGTACAGGGCTTTCTGTAACAGTGCTCCAAATGGATTTGTTAAGTAGTTATAATTATTGAACTACATTGAAAGGTATTTAGGATGATTGGTTTGGAGAAGACTATACAAAGAAATATTGTTATTTAAATATTTCAAGGATGCATGTATAAATAAGGCAATTACCTTGCACCAAAGGACAAAAGGAAGAGTTGTAGTTACAAGTTAGAGAGAGGTAGCTTTCAACTTCCTTTAAGAAAGAACTTTTTAATTAAAGTTGGAAAATAGTAAAACAGATTGCTTTGTGAGAGAGTGATAATTATTGCAACTAAATGATTTCAAAGCTGAAGTTGAAACCCCCCTCCAAAAACCATGGTTTTTTTTCGTGGCTTATATTTTTTTACTGTACACTTTAGAAATCAATATGGAGGTACTTTAGAAAACTAAGAATAGAACTACTGTATGACCCAGATATCCCACTCCTGCGAATACACCCAAGGGAAGATAAGTCATCATACCACAGTGGCACTTGCACTTCTAGAAACCTTTTAAAGAGGATTGGCTACTGGGTGGGAGATTTTATCATGACTTATAAGGTCTCTTCCTAGGTTAACAATGCTTTTAATTATTGATTTATGTCACCTTTCAATTTTTGTTTTCCTTTGAACATTAAAAGCTACACATTAGCATTTACCAAGGCATCCAAGGCACATGAGAGGAGAGTAAAAAAGTGCAACACTCAGAGAGAAAACTGAATGCTCCATTGGCTCTTGCAATTTCCTGTTGAGAAAACAGGATGAGGAAGACGTACAGCTGAGATAGTGTAAGCTATGCAGCAGTACACATGGGAGTAGGGAATAGTGGAATAACTTATCAGGAGCCATGTGGGATGAGTCATAGATAGCTTCCCCAATGGGTTGTAGTTAGGTGCTAGGGAGTCATGTCTGACTCATAGCTACCTTCGTAGGGTTTTCAATGGCTGACTGTTTGGGGATTGTTTTGGGAGTGGATTGCCACATCTTCTAATTTTTGCCATGCTAGGGGTTGAACCCAGGTCCTCAGAAAGTATGGGGCAGCACTCTACCAACTGAACTAAACTCCAGCCCTCCCCAGTAGGAAGAACTTTAAAAGAAAGAAGACCATTATCTGCAGGGGAGGAGAGGGATTTTTGTCACCAAAATTAGCCCCTAAAGTCATTCACTGTCCACATAACTGTCTTGATTGGATGGAAATCATTATCTTCATGTGGTTCCCATATAACTTGTTTTTTTTAATCCAGACTTCTTCAGGAAGACAACACTTTAAAACAACTCTGATGAAAATCCAATCTGCTGATAGTAAAACAAATGTACATTTGATCATTCTTAGACTTGATCCAGTTCATTGACTGACTTAATTTAATAGGACCTGTTACATTAGGTTTATTGGGTAATCAGTTCTTGCTCTTCTGTTCATTTTTATTTTATCTTTAAGCTAATCACAGAGTCAGATCCAATGAATTGATTCAGCAGTACTTAAGGCAAATGTATGATACATGCCAGGACTTTACTAATTACCTAGTCTTCTGACTAAATACCCTTGCTCCTGTTGGAAGAACTTGTTTCGTTTACTGTTTCAGAAGGCAAGAGCTATTTGCTATGATGGTGTCTTAGCCAAGTGCATTAAAGAGAAGCATATTTGTAAATATGACCACATTTATAAAACAATCTACTGAGTAGTTTTCTATTCTTTTTGCCCTTGAATTTCTTCACTTAGACATAATTTGCTGTCTGCTTGGTTATGGCAATCAGATCTTTGTGTTAATTAGGTATCTATCATCTGTGCAGAAGTGGGGGCACTCGGCTCATGGTAAGAGATGGCTCTCAGGTGCTCATTCTGAGAGAAGCTCTTTTTGTTTTGTTATTTTCTCCATGACACATCTGCATCTCTATCTCCTCAGCACTGTTTATGTCTCTTCCTGAAAATATGTTGCTGTTGTTGTTAGGTCCTGTGGAGTAATGGGCCCTATGATTGGCACCAATTGTCATGACCGTCCAGCAGCCATGGGTCAATGGACAAAGAAGAAAAAGAAGAAAGAAAGATTACTTTGCACTAAGAGTTAGTGTCAGAGAGGCTGAGGTGGCTTAGTGTCTCTTGAAAACTGCAGTGCTGACTGAGTCTCTCAGCCTGTTTTTATTAGGTTCTTATCATAACATTTAGTATTCTTATGAATTGGAAAAAAAGTGGGTTAAGTATTTTTTGTTTTGGGATTGCTTTAGGAGTGGATTGCCCCTCGTTTTAGTGGTGCTGGGGATTCGATGGAGGGTCTCAGAGAGCACAGAGCTGCACTCTACCAACTGAACTAAACTAGCAAGCGAAACACTAGCCATGTGGAATCCTTGCAAGAGTTTCCAGATGAGATCATGAAGAGACTCATACACTATTGATATCCAGCAAGGAACCCCAAGAAAACCAGTTCTACACTATTGTTAGGTCCCATCCTGTCATGTCCAACTCATAACAACCCTATGCACAACAGAATGAAAGAAGTACTATATCTGACAGTGCTCCTCTCCTACCCATAGGGTTTTCAATGGCTAATTGTCTGGGGAGTGGGCTGCCAGGTCCTTCTCCCATTTTGGGGGTGCTAGTGATCGAACCCAGGGCCTCAGAGTGTGCAGAGAGCCCATTTTCTTACTTTTTGAGGCAGGGTCTCGCTAAATTATGCAAACTGCCTCTGGTCTCGAACTTGCCTCCTCCCGCCTCTGCCTCCCGAGCCTCTGGGATTACACACTGAGTTGCGGATCTCCAAGAAGACAAGAGCCACTCTATGAACTGAGCTAAATTCCAGCCCTAAGTTCTATACTTGCCCTACCCCTAATGTTATCTGGACTCCCTGACAAATAATGAACTATCCATATATATATATATATGCTTCAAAAATTAAAAACTGGGCTCTCTGCACATTCTGAGGCCCTGGGTTTGATCACTAGCACCCCCAAAATGGGAGAAGGACCTAGCAGCCCACTCTCCAGACAATCAGCCATTGAAAACCCTATGGGTAGGAGAGGAGCACTGTGAGAGGCCATGAACTGAGTGCCCCCACTTCTGCACAGATGCTAAATACCATATATATACACATATATACACATATATGTATATATATACATATATACACATATATGTATATATATACATATATACACATATATGTATATATACATATATACACATATATACACAAGGCAGATATATATACATATATATACATATATATGTATATATGTATATATACATATACATACATATATGTATATACATATACATACATATATGTATATACATATACATATATATGTATATATATATATTTGCCTTGTGTATATATGTGTA
>VMDO01018276.1:0-42543 GCA_007922755.1 Pedetes capensis
AAAAAAAAAAAAAAAAAAAAAAAAAAAAAAAAAAAAAAAAAAAAAAGCCAAAGATGCCGGCTGGTTTGTATGCTATGGTATAAGAGTTCTGACTGTGGCTGTGTAGCGCATTAATGATGGCGCATGAAGGTTTGGTAACAAGCCCGAAGGTGCCTCCTCAGAGACTGGCAGGAGCTGCTGCCTCCCTCCTCCTGCCATCTCAGTATCTGTCACCTCAGACAGGAACCTGGCGGGGAGCTGCTCTGTGTCACCCTGTTGTCACAGCTTGGTCTGGAGACTGGGCTGTGATGCCAGTGCCCCTCCCATCTCCCAAGTTCATATTTTACCCTTGATATTTTTTGGCCTCTGTAGAGGATGCTACTGTTTGATTTTTCTGTTATTACAGAAATTTTCAGGCTTACAGAAAAGTTGTACAATGAAGACCTCTATCGGTACCCTAATGCTTGATTTGGGGAAAAGAGTCCTGCTACAAAGTTAAAGTGGGCTGGGATTTAGCTCAGTTGGGAGAGCACTGCGCTGCAGTCTTTGAGGTCCTGAGTTCAATTCCCAGCACCGCAAAAATGGGAGAAGGGCCTGGCAATCCACTCCCAAGGCAATCCTGAAACAGTCAGCCATTGAAAACCCTATGAGGGCTGCTATGAGTCAGATACCGACTCGACGGCGACTAACAACAACAACAACAAAGTTAAAGCCCTTCAGTGCTGCTGATTTCTGTGTGAGCTCGCCCCTCCACAGTCTTGCGTTCTGCCTTCCTGTCCCACACGCACCCGTGTCCCTGGGGCTCTCCCAGTGGACCTGCTATGAAGCTGTGGGTGAATGGAACACTCATAACTGAATGGAACACAATTCAGTGGGGAGGAGCCCCTCTCTCTGGGGCAGAACCAGCTAATAGACATGAGGCAGCCGGCCAGGGCGGTCCCCAATGCCCTGATCTCAGGAGTCCCCTTCTCGCATTGTGACTCCCTAGGAGAGACAAGGACAAGCTGAGTCTCTACAGAGCGTCACTGCTGCGTGTCTGGTTATGACACACCTGCTATGAAGCTGGCAAGTCCCTCCGCTGTCCCATATTGAGAACAGACACTTAGGCAACCAGAGGAGGGTTAGGTTCTGGGATGTGGTCTCAGAAGGTCTTAAACGCTGAAATGACAATGATTTTTCACTCTGCAGAGCCCATGGGGTGGTCTCTCTTCATCAGCTCTTTGCAAGTGTCCCCATCTCGTGGGATGTGCTGAACAGCGTGTGCTGCCAGGTAGCAGATGCCACCACGGCCACAGTATTCTTCTGACTCTGGGTTTCCCGTCAGCAGGCCCAACTCTGGCACTATCAGAAACTCTGCCGGGGGCCCCAGCCTGCCTCTCCTGCCGAGTCCTGGGAGGCTGCTCTGGTCTTGTCTGTCTCAGCGGAGGGAGGACTTGTCCACTGACCTGCAGAGGTCCTTTTCTCAGCACCTGAGATGGCAGGAGGAGGGAGAACCAGAATAAGTTCGATGCAGTTTTTGCCTCTTCAGGAGCTCAGAGTCTGGCGTTGAGAGAGAAAACCATTTGGGGGTGCCGTGTGAGGCTCTAATGGAGGTCATCTCCAAGAAAGGGCATCCACCCACGGTGGGCGCACTAGTGCTGTGGGGATGACTTCTGAGTGTCTGCAGTGTCTGAGCTTTGGAGGATCCCTAGAAGTTGCCATAATCCAGCAGGTGGGCGCCATTTTTCCTGCATTCCCGAGAACCTTCATATTCAGTCCATTGCTCTTCTGGGCAGACTTTCCTGGCAGGACGCCGGGAGTACCTGAAGGTCAAGGTCACGGATGGTGCCGGGGATTCTGAGAATGTGACCGGATGTCTCAGGATAGAGAGTATGTGGACATCAGTAGGATTTTATGAGGCCCCTGAGGGTCTATAAAGCGCTTAGGGGTGTAGCTCAGTGGTGGAGTGCTTGCTGAGCCTGTGCAAGGTCTTGGGTTGATCCCCAGCACCATGAAAACAGTTGTTTTAAATAAGTTCCCACTGAACCAGACACACAGCAGTGACGCTCTGTGGAGCTCAGCTTGTCCTTGTCTCTCCTAGGGAGTCACAGTGCGAGCTGGGGACTCCTGAGATGAGGGCATTGTGGACCGCCCTGGCCAGCTGCCTCATGCCTATTAGCTGGTTCTCCCCCAGAGAGAGGGGCTCCTCGCTACTGAATTGTGTTCCATTCGATTGGAACCTTGGCCATGTGAGCTGGCTCGCTGCCCATGCCACCCTGTGCTTGGTCAGGCATTTATTGAGGTGAGGACGGGCTATTGCTGGGTCACCTAGAAGTGGCCCAAGGATGCTAAAATAATTCGTGCTGAAACAGGTTTAGTTTTAGGTTATGTTATACAGGTTACTTTATACAGACTTCTGTTCCTCTTTTCTCTAAATTGTAGATTTTACGTGACAGCTTAGCTTCAGATTTGCCCGCATGTTTTGACCGATTCAGGAAATGCCTGGTCTAAAGAAAAGGGTGAACGGAACCCTGTCTTCCTCCACCTGTGGGGTCCGATTCTGTAGAGAAGGGGCCGCCCTGCCTCCTGCTCTTGAGTCTTGTGAGTGGTTCTCACCCGTGTATGTGACCCAAGCGCCCGCCAGTGTTGCCACGCACCTCACCACTGATTTACACACGGGTTCCTTCTCCCTAAGCCACGAGCACCCTTCTTCCTTGTGCAGCTTTGTCTTGTGACAGGTTCATGTTTAACCTTTCATGGGGAATCCAGCAGATGCTCAGTCCGTCTCCACTTCCCTCCACTGCGATATTCCCGGCTGTGTTGAAAGCAGGGTTCGCTCCACATTGCTGGGGCTCCAGTGTGGCTTTTTTGGGAGCATGTGGGACCTCAGGCTCCTCATCCCGTGAATGAGCTTGTTGTTGTTGTTAGGTGCCGTCGAGTCATGTCTGACTCATAGCGACCCTCATAGGGTTTTCAATGGCTGTTTCAGGATTGCCTTGGGAGTGGATTGCCAGGCCCTTCTCCCATTTTTGCGGTGCTGGGAATTGAACTTGGGACCTTAGAGACTGCAGTGCAGCCCTCTACCAACTGAGCTAAATCCCAGCCCACTCGTGAATGAGCAGCTTGTTCTTATTATCCAGAGGCCCTGTGGAAAGTGGCACTGTTTTCCCCGGGTGTGGCCTGTTTGTTCCAGAGTTACTTGTCTATTTGGCAGTGGGAGAGTGTCTTGGCACATAAGTGATTCTGATAATGAAGAGGTTTTGTAGAGTTGCTGCATGTATGTTGCCGAGCGCCAGACATTCACTTTTATGGATCTGAGGCTTAACATTGTTACTATGACATTACTCCCTAATTGATATACAGATCCAATATAGTACACTCTTAAAATCCATCAAAATCCCAGTTGCCTTTTTGTAGAGATTGACATACTGATTCTAAAATTCATACGGAGAGCCAGGTGCATGCTTGTAATCCCAGCTACTTGGGAGGCTGAGGCAAGAGGATTGCAAGTTTGAGGCCAGAGGCAGCCTGCACAACTTAGTGATACCATCCTCCTCATTTCCCCCCAAAAAATCATATGGAAATGCAAGGAACCAAGAATAGCCAAAAAATGTCTTGAAAAAGAACAAAATCAGAGAACTCCCACTTCCTCATTTCAAAACTGACCTCCAAAGTGTAATAATCACGACAATGTGGTAGGCATATGGATAGACATATTGATCAGTGAAATAGAATTGAGTCCAAGAATGAACTCTTACATTTGTGGTGAATGGATTTTCAACAAGGGTGCCAAGACATCCAAAGAAAGAATTCTTTTCATGAGTGCTGCTGAGATAATGGGATGACCACAGGCAAAAGAGCGAATGTGAGCACTCCCCTCATACCATAATCAAAACTTAACTCCAGATGGATCAGAGACCTAAGTGTAAGAGCTAACATAAGAAAACCCTTAAGAGCTGGGCACGGTGGCTCACGCCTATCATCCCAGCTGCTCGGGAGGCGGAGGCAGGAGGATCACAAGTTCGAGACCAGAGGCAGTCTGCGTAACTAAGAGAGACCCTGTCTCAAAAAGTCAAAAAAATGGGCTGGGGGTGCAGCTCAGTGGTCCAGCACTTGCAGAGAATGCAGGTGCAAGGCCCTGGGTTCAACCCCCAGTACCGCAAAAAACAAACAAAATCCTTAAGAGAGATTTACCAGTGTGAACTTCATGACCTCGGATTAGACAATATTTTCTTCCGTATGACTCCTGAAGGACAGGCCAGAAAAGAAATGGTATCAGTTGCACTCCATCAAAATTAAAAACTTCTGTGCTTCAGAAATCTTTGAAATTGCCAAGAATGCCACCTCCCTTGTTCTCTGCAGTCCTCGCCTTCACCTTTAAAACCCCCTCCCTGCGGTTTCATCCCTTTGCCTCTCGGTTCTGGAGCGTTCTCATTGTCAGTTCAGATCACCTTGATTTTCGTGCATCTGTTCCATCATTGTCTGAGCACATGCTTTGTTTCCCTGTGCACGGTCAGCTGCTAGCTGTTGGCAGGAGCCTGGCCCTCGTCTCTGAGGACATCCCCAGTCCGATCTGCCGGAGGGAGCATGGATATGGGAGCAAGATTCCGTTCCACACTCTGCCCTTGCTTCCAGGAGCTCTGCTCCTTGAGCAAGTTGTTTAATCTCACTGTGTCTCTGTCTCTGCCATGGAATGGAGTGGCTCGGGGCTTCTCAGTAAGCAGACGCAAGCAGGTCTCAGCCTCCCCTGGTTGATCGTGACCTGTCCACATCTTCCTCCCCGCTTACTCCTTTTAGGTCTGCCTGACAGTATTTCCAGCAGTGGCCCCAATAACCCCTTCCGCTCTCCGCTTGGGCTGTGTCATGACATTTTCTGAGCACTGGTTGAATACCTGTCAGAGGCCAGCTTGGGCCCTGGGATTCGTTGCTGGTCCCTGCGCTGAGGCACATGGGATGGCATTTCCCAGGTGTGGCGGCCTCAGTCAGAGGCTCAGCTGGCCACATGGACAGTCTTCCCTGTGGCCGTGGCCCCGCTCGGTGAGGCTCAGAGGAGTTAGGCTCAGTGCCGGGCCCGTGCCCTTGAGACAGATAGGGTGAGGAAGGGGATATGTGGTCAATATCCCTGGGTGCCGGTATTTACGTGGTCCTCAGTGCATCTGCTGTCTTACGGGGTTCGTTCTCCTATTGTCCAAGGAGGAATCAGGCAGGAAGCCTAAGCAACTTGTTTGTAGCAAGGGGCAGAAAATGGTTTTGTTGTTTTGTCTGAAAGCCGTGGCCTTTCTCAGCACGTTCCAGCACCTTCCTTCCTGAGGCTGCGTCCCTATCGCAGGAGCTTCTGGCCGTCATCAGGGACTTAAAGCTCATAGCAAAATAAAGACTGAAACTTCCAAGGCATTTGCTCTTTCAGCCAGTTTGGAAATACTGACTGACTGACTTACTATTATGTTTTTGCAGCGGTGGGGATGAGACCCAGGGCCTTGTGCATGCTGGGCACGCACTCTGCCCTGAAGCGATACTCCTGGCACTGGAAATGCTGATTTTTGACATTTCTTTCTCCAGCCTGATAGGTGGCTTTTATGAGTTAGGGATTTTAGGTTCCTTTTCTGGTGTGGTAAGAAAGGGAAATTTTTCTAATTAAGAAAAAACTCCACACATTTTAGGCATGATTTTCTTTTGTGTGTTGCTTTTTTTTTTTTTTTTTTTTTTTTAAGTTGAGGCCTGGGCAATATATTAAAAGCAATTTCTTGACCGTTTTTTAGGACTCACAAATGCGCCAGAGTGCGGCTTACAGCTTACATCAGCCTCAGGGGAACAAAGAGCATGGAACAGAGAGGAACGGCAACCTCTACAAGAAAAGCGACGGGTAGGTGAAGTGGCAAGCTAGTTGCTAGAGTTGAAATGTGCATCGATTCTCTCCCGCGTCCAAACTGTCTAAACTCGGTTGTTTTCCCCACTTACCCTTCAGGATCCGAAAAGTGTGGCAGAAAAGGAAATGCTCAGTTAAAAATGGCTTTCTGACCATATCCCATGGTACTGTAAGTATTCTTTTACCCCCGGTCTTCGCTGTATGTGGGTAGATGAAGCCTGCGCTACAGGACGTAGTGATGTCAGAGGACATGCGTGGTTCTGTTGTGTGTTACCATGGTGAGGACGCATTCTGCAGCAATTCCCCCTTAGAAAGCTTGCTTGTTTCCTTCTCCATCTGGGGCACCTGTGTCCTGGTCATGCTGTTTTTGCCAGGTGGAGCCTGGTTACCTCACATGGTTCATTCACAGAGTCGGGAGTGACTGATCAGCCTGATCCTCTTTATTTAGAAGCCTGTGATTTCCAGAAACAGCGGACGGTTCCCCTCGCTATCTTTGTCTGGAAACCGAACATCTCACTTGGGAAGATTTCTATTTTTCCTTTAGGGAAAAAAATGTCCAAATGGTCAGAAGCCTGGGAATCAGAAGCCTAAGAAAAGAGAGGTTTCAGCAACTTTATTATAGAAATCTTGCATATTCTGCCCAATTGTAATTTTTTTCCCCTGTCATCCTGTTTATAAAGACCCTTAACGACAAAAACTGAGCCGTGTTGAGCTGATGGAAAAACCAGGCAGAATAAAATTATGTACAATACAGCTTTCAGAGACCAAGAACTTTAATTACAGTCCCCAACACAGCTCTTCGTAGTGTTCTTTTCCATTGTGGCATTGGGCCTATTGTCCCCTCACCTGGTGTGACCAGAGCTGGTGAAAACCACATGGGCTAGCAGATAGGTCTGGGAATATCGTAAGACTGGGTTGGTTGCTATTTTCTTGGTAATGAGAAGGCTGACCGTGGTTTGCGTGTCTCTTGCTTGAACACAGACCAATAGCGTGGTTCTGGCTGGGGGTGGTGGTGACGGAAACCCTTTGTCTCTGTCTGGGTCTTCCCTTACCCCATCCCACAATGCCTTGTGAAAGGCAGAGGTGGGCGGGCCTACCATTGGGCCTTCGCTCAACCTGGGGTCCTGAGAGACAGCCCTTCCCAGCACATCCGGAGTCACAAAGCAAAGTCCCATTTGAAGGATATCACTGGACTGAGGATTTTGCTGAGCGTCCCTCCTTTTTGCTGATTCCATTAAAGGAAGGGAGAGGCAGAGACTAGAACTCGCCCATACCCAGTGTGGTCTGTAGGGGTCCTTTGCTGACCTCTGCCTAGAGGATTGACTGTGTCTGGACTAGAGAGACAGATGGTTCCTCTCTTCTAAAACCCAGTGGGGTCGTGCGATTACCACCTCACTTCTGGCCTTACGGTTTGATCTGAATGTGCTGCTCGCTCTCTCTGCAGGTAGATGCTTGGAGGTGGGGGAGGTGTGAGTGCTGTAGACTAAGGGAAGCAAATATATTTAACCGTGTCACGTCTTTAAAATTAGGAATGCCAGACTAGAAGATGGCTGGTTCCCTTATTGGGCTAATCACCTATGATTCTGTGGTTGGCCTTTAAATGATCTATTTGGTTGGATATTTTAATGCAGGTTTACTGCTTTGATGCAGAAATTGTCATAAATGAAGACTGAGTTTCCTTTCATGCTCTTACCGCTCCCAAGTCACCAGCACATTGGCTTTACTGAGTGCCCTGAAGCCCAGGGCCTCAGCTAATAGAGCTAATAGAGGAGATGGGCATAATTTATGCGAGTGGCATAATTTGCTTCAGGTCTCTTCCAGTGTCCACGCTTCCTCTCAAAAGACATGGAGGCTTCGTTTTCTTTAAATTTGGGTGGGTCACCCCAGTTTTGGGCAGATGGTAGTTATAACTCGCTTCACTGGGATGTTGAAGGCTCTGATTGTCGCATAAGCGTGCATATTTAATAAGAGCTCCATGTTTTATTTTATTTTGTTTTATTTATTTACTTTTTGTGCGGTACTGGGGGTTGAACCCAGGGTCTCCCGCTTGCATGCTGTGCAAGTGCTGGACCACTGAGCTGCACCTCAGCCCATTTTTTTTTACTTTTTTGAGGCAGGGTTTCCCTAAGTTACACAGACTGCCTCTGGTATCGAATTTGCGATCTTCCTGCCTCCGCCTCCCGAGCCTCTGGGATTACAGGCGTGCACCACCGTGCCCAGCTGAGCTCCGTGTTTTGAGGGCCCCTTGGACCTCTACTTCTGGATGCCTCCTCCTGCCATTAGCAGCCACTTCCTGGCCCCCACCCCTCTGCCTTGTAGGGACATGAGCAGCTTGCTTTCCAGTCCCCTGTTGTCGCCAAGGCTCCCCTTTCCTGTGAGCCCTGGAAGTCAGAATCCTGGAGGCCCCTCCGGGTTCCTGCCCCTCGGGTGTCTGCATGTGGAGGCTCGACTGACCCAGGCTGAGGAGTGGAGCGGTGCCTCTTTGGTTTGGTTTGATTTGGATTTCCCTCCTCACGTGGCTTACCCGTTTAGCCCCGGCTCCTCAGCGTGCTCATTTACCATCAAAAGAAAAGGGCAGGTTTCCAAAGATGTGTCTGAGGAAATGAGAGTCTTAAGAGCGGCACCTGGCACACAGCTGGGAAGCGGGTCTGTCAGAGGCGGAGGCCCACAGGGTGTATGTGACCCTCCCTGAGAGGCTGCAGTGTCTGGGAAGTGGAATTGTATTCCGTGTTCAAGCAGGGGGACAAGGGCAGCACCCGGGATGGATGCAGTGAGAGCCATGTTGGTATTCCTCGGTAGCCACAGCCAGCGTTGTTTCTGGCATGGGGCAAGCGTGAGCCTTGGGGTGAAACACTCGATTCGATGTCCTTTGCCAGGTTCACAGTGCTGCCGCACTACCAAGGGCACGGGCTGTGTTACGATGAAGAGTTGCCCGCTGGCCCTTAAACAATCTCAAGTTTTTAAAAAGTGATCTTACAAGGTTACATTTTTAAAAGCTTTTAAAGGCCTAACAAATTGATAAAAAGTAGCAAAGCATGATTAAAATGGGAGAATTGTTAATAACCTGTGTCCTCATGGCAAACACCAAGGCTATCAGATATTTCCTCTGCTTGAGTTTTCTGCAAAACCAGGGCTTCTCACGTTAAGTTCTCAAGGAGCACTGGCTACCTTGTCAATTAGATAAAACTTTCTGTAGCTGAATTGGATGATGATACTTTTTTCCCCCAAATTGCAGCAGGGAGAGAATTTAATGGGTAGAACTTTCTCTCATAAATTTTTCTTGTATCTTTGCTGTTTGGGAGAAGGGCCCAGCAACCCACTCCCAAAAATCAATCTACCATTGAAAGTCCTATGAACAGCAGAGAAGCACTGACAATAGTGTTTCACCTGTTGTACGTAGGGTCACTATGAGTCAGACACTGACTCAACAGCACCTAACAACAACAACAACAACAACAACAACAACAACAACAACAACATCTTTGCTGTTTGCTAATACTTGATATGAATGGACAAATAGCAAACGGTCATTAATGTAAAGCTTAGGACAGCTGATACCACTTAAGATTGCTAGCTTATGTGCTTTTGTGGCCCCCTTATGGCTGTGATTTTTAACATGTAGACATACTTACGTCTTCATAATCATTCCAAGTTCAGATGAAGGCACTGGCCATTTTTCTGTATTTGGTGGTTTTCATTTGCGGTGAAGTTGAGAAATCCTTTGGTGAGGGAAGTTATCATGGGAGAGAATGAGCAACTTTCCCCTTGCCAGAGGGAGGAAGGAAAGAGATAGGGAAGGAGGCAGTGTAGTGGTAATTCCAATTGTGGGGCTTTGCTGCTTTCAAGATGAGTCTAGGTGAGCAACTGCCTTCCCTGGATCCAGGCCAATGACAGAGCAGTAAGCACTCAAGTCCTGGAGCCCACCTGGCTTATTGGAACCCCAGCATCCTGACTTCCAAGCTGCATAGCTTTGATTAAGTGATTTTTCTTGTAATCAAGTGATTTCACTCGTCCTGCCTGTAACGTCACCTGCAACACAGCAGCAGCTCCGACCGCACAGGGTAGTTAGGATTATTGAGTGAGTTAATTCATCAAAATGTTTACCATAGCACCTGACTCTTATGAGTTGTTTTTGTTGTTAGGTGCCATCGAGTCGAGTCCGACTCATAGTGATCCTATGTACAGCAGATCGAAACACTTCCTGATTCTGTGCCAGGCACATGATCTTATTTATGTTTAAGCCCATTGTTGCAGACACTGTGTCAGTCCATCTGGTGGAGGGTTTTCCTTTTTTTCATTGACCTGCCATTCTCCCAAACATGATGTCCTTCTCCAGGGATTGGTCTCTCCTGACTACACATCTGAACTATGTAAGTCACAGTCCTTACATAGGAAGCAAGGACGCCATCCTTGCTTCCAAAGACCACTCTGGTTGCACTTCTTCTAGGACAGATCTGTTGGTTCTTTTGGCAGCCCATGGTACATTTAATAGATGTCTCTATCATCATAATTCAAAAGCACCAATTCTCCTGTCTCCCTTGTTCATTGTGCTCTTATGAGTGCATAGTGATAATAGATGAGTAAGTGTAGCTCCCTGTCTTGTGTGTGGGTTGGGGTTACTTATGTGAATGAAGTGTGTTCTATTGAAACTTAAGTGACAGTGATTGTTGCATTTAGGATTATGGATCTGTTATCTGCTATTACTTCAGAAAGTAGGGAAAATGATTTCTCTTTCCATTTTTGTGTTGAGACTATTTTTCCTGGAAGTGAGGTTTCCACTCAGAAAAACTCTTGTAAGACCTCCAGAAATTGAACCGGGTGTCCCCGCCGCCCAGCAGACCACCGGTGTTGTCTATGGTCATCAGAACCTGGTGTTTCAGAGCTTTGGCCTTGGAGCGTCTAGGTCTTGGAGAGCCTGTTGCCACCAGCCTCCAAGCCGCCTTCCTCTGTCCCTTGCCCTGTGTGTTTGTGGGGCCCCCTGTGTGTGCCGTGGTAGGGGGGACAGTGGCCTCGTGTGGAATGGGGAGTCCAGAGACGCCACAGTGCGCTCATCATGCTTTCCATGTGGGAGTTGGTGTTGCCTTCTGAGAGTGGTCCCCGCAAGCCCGTGGGAAGCCCACACTGGCTGGGTTTCCTGGAGCGGTGATGTGCCTGGAGCGTGCTCTTCCGTTCCTCTGCGCTTACCCTGCCTCCTCCGTTTGTTTTTAAACAGGCCAACCGGCCACCTGCGAAGCTCAACCTGTTAACTTGCCAGGTGAAGACCAACCCCGAGGAGAAGAAGTGTTTCGACCTCATCTCACGTAAGGTTCTTGCTGAGGTGCTGCATCATGGAGCAGTTGTTTTAAATGCTCTTCCGGGGTGTGGCTCCACTGCATTTTGAAGAATTGGTTCTGGAGAGAAATGCCGCCCCCCTTTTTTTTCCCCACAGTACTGGGGGTTGAACCCAGGGCCTCACGCCTGCATGCTCTGCAAGTGCTGGACCACTGAGCTGCTCCCCAAGTCCATTTTTTTTTTACTTTTTGAGACAGGGTCTCTCTAAGTTACGCAGACTGCCTCTGGTCTCGAACGTGGGATCCTCCTACCTCTGCCTCCTGAGCCACTGGGATGACAGGCGTGTGCCACCGCGCCCGGCTATTGAAATGCCCTTTTTTTAAACGAGCTGCCTCCTGTGTCTTCCCGCTGGTGGCGGTTGCTTTACCAGGCTCTCTGGTAGAGCCCTGCCCTGCCCTGCTCTGCCCCGGGGCCCTGTAGACCCGGAGGTGCCCTCTCCTTTCTCTGAGCCCTGACATCCCATTGGTAAATGAAGATCATACAGATGAGCTTCATGCCTAAAATCCCTTGTTGTCAAAAGCTATCATAGTTTATTCGTGTGATGCTAGAAACGCTATGGACAGAAATGACAGGGTCTTCAGTAAAGCCCTGGAAACTTCAGTGGTTTTGGAGTTCTTTATTTTCCCCACCACAGAATTAGTCTTTCTGCTTCCATATGCTTTTCTTGTTTGTGATGCATACAGAGGAGTCACCCTGGAATCAGTGATTACTTAAGGCAAATGTTTACTTAGTACCCCACCCCGCAAACAAAAGAAAACCAGAAGGGCACGTGATGTCTTAAAGAAGATACGACAGAACCCTTCTGTCTCCGGCGGTTGGATGCGACAGGGTTGCAGTAGCAGGAAGGATGGGTCAGCCTCCCCTCTAGAGAGATGTCCCCAGAGATTCGGCACCACAGCTCTGTTCACAGAGCAGCGCGCCAGCCTGTGTCACAGGCAGTGGTGTTTTCCCTCAGCCGTGGCCCCCACGCTGCTGTGGGGCTGCTTCTGTCTGCTGACCATTGTTGGGGCCTTTGGAGGGGACACGCACCGCGAACCTGCCAGGTGCTGCTGCCCTTCCCGCTCTGTGGCTTGCCTCCTCTTCCCCCAGTTCCCCACTCAGACCCACTGTCCTCAGCTGCAGGGCTGAGCGATGTGTGGGGAGACATCCGGGGCCGTCTGTCCTGTTCTTCAGACTCTAGGCTGACTGGTAAAATGCAAGGTGACTGCATCCGGCTTCAAGCCCCCCGGCCCAGGATAGTACCTCCCCAGCTCCCGCCTCTCTTCCCGCAGAGCTTGCTCTTGGGGCCTGTCGTAAAATGCTGAGGACTGACCCTCGTTTAAGCTGTGGCCACTGCTGGGCTACCTTCCTCTAGATGGCAAGAGAGCTTGGCGATGTAGTCCACGTCTGCTGGCGGCAGGGAAGACAGGTCTTAGGCCTTTCAGTTTTCTGAAACGGTCGCTCATCTTTTGGGTAACAGATCCGCCCTTCGTAGCTGAGCAACCCTGGCTGAGCCTTGCACACCTCGTGGAGGTCGAAGTAGCCCCTCCCTCCCTCAGCTGCTGCCTGTCACCTCCAGGGCTGCTGGTGGGGCCTTGGCAGACGGCACACAGAATGTTCTGTGGCTCACCGTTCCCAAGGCATCCAGCACCGGTGAGGGTCGGAATACTATAGGCACGGGAGCACTCCCTGCTAAGCGTGACTGCTGCATCCCGGAGACGGGGTCATGGGCCTGCTGACTCTGGTTACGCTCGGGATCACGGTGACCCATGGATGTTTACCAAGGTGCAGCTTGATGCAAAGGGAATATCTTTAGGAAGGACTCAGCCTGGGATGCGCAGACGACTCTGCAAGCCTGGCTGGGGGTGCTCTTGTGAACCCGTCAGAGCCCAGCAGCATCTTTAAGAAGACTTTCCCTGCTCCCCGTCACCTTCCTTTGCAGATTGTCCTCCAGGGGTAAAAATGAATTCGAGACCCACTCGGTTTTCATCCTCAGTTCCTGGAATGTCCTGGTCCCCTAAAGTGTCTGGTGGAATTGCTTTGTATAGTGCCGTGTGGGTTTAAGTTCCCGTAGAGATGTGTGGGGGGCTGAGATTTAGCTCAGTTGGTAGAGCGCTGCGCTGCAGTCTCTGAGGTCCCACGTTCAATTCCCAGCACCGCAAAATGGGAGAAGGGCCTGGCAACCCACTCCCAAGGCAATCCCGACACAATCAGCCATTGAAAACCCTATGAGGGTCGCTATGAGTCGAACACGACTTGATAGCACCTAACAACAACTACATAGTTGTGCCGGGTCTGGCCAGCCGGTAGCTCAATCCAGCACACAGGGCTCTGGCATTACATCCAGAGTCACAGCTTCCTGGGAACTGAGATCTGTGTGGCAAACCCCCAGGTGGGGCTTGGACTCTGCATCTGTCCTTCCTGGCTCTGCTTCCCAGGGAGGCTGTGCACATTATTGCATGTCTGGGAGCAAGAGAAAGTAGCCTTGCTGCTCTCAGCCGTGGTACTTCAGCCTGGCTCGGCCCCTAACGTTTGGGCTGGTAGTTTTTTCTTTGAGGCTGAGTCTTGCTTTATAGCTCAAGCTGACCTTCAACTCATTGTGTAGCTCAGGCTGGCCTTGAGCTAGTGATCCTCCTGCCCCAGCCTCTGAAGTGCCGGAATTATGGACGTGTGCCACCACACTGGCTAGCCCCTAAATTTGTCACAAACTCAAGTTCATTTTTCTAACTTGGAACAATTCTCTTGAACCCCGTTCCTTTCCTCAGTAACAGATGGAATAGAGAAAAACGTCTTCCCATTCCCCTTGGTGTTAAAAAAATAAAAAGGAGCCTGGTGTGGTTTGGGCTGGGATTTAGCTCAGTGGGTAGAGCGCTGCGCTGCAGTCTCTGAGGCACAGAGTTCAATTCCCAGCACCGCAAAAATGGGAGAAGGACCTGGCAATCCACTCCCAAGGCAATCCCGAAGCACTCAGCCATTGAAAACCCTACGAGGGTCGCTATGAGTCGGATACCGACTCGACGGCACCTAACAACAACAACAACAACAACAACAACAACGGGTGTGGTGGCTCATGCCTATAATCCTAGTGACTTGGGAGGTAGAGGCAGGGGGATTGCAGGTTCTAGGCCAGAGGCAGCCTGTGTAATTTAGCAAGACCCTGTCTTAAGATAAAAAATAAAAAGCGGGCTGGAGGTGCAGCTCAGTGGTAGAGCTCTTGCAAAAGTATGTTTTAACACTCTGGGTTCAGCCCCCTAGCACCACAAAAAGTAAAATAAAAAACAAAAAGAGCATAGTGGCAACAGGGTTGATCCAGGGTCAGGAATCTTGGATCCTTTGTCGCTGGCTTTACAGGTTTCTACCACTTTTAATCTCTCTGGCCCTGGACCTCCACCCAGACAACTCTTTGAGAACAGTGCTAAGAGCCAATATACTTTCTGGAGTGAAAACCACTACAGGAAGACATCGTGTCCCTTCTTTTTTAAGGTTATAGATATTTATTGGGTTTCCCTGAGAAAAGAATCCCTGTCATGACTCTGCCGTCTGTGAAAGTTGAACCTCCTCTTGTTTTCTCTTTTTTGCATTTAATTTTCTTTTTTGCTTTTGGTTTTCGACTGATTGTGCAGACAGCAGAGACTTTCTGTGTGTTCCTCACCCAGCCACCCCCGTGTACACGTCTTACTACACTTATCCAGTAGTGCAAACTATGCATTTTCAACCACATGTACGGTTAGGAAAACTAGGAGGTTGCTGGGTGTGTGTGGGGCGCTCCTATAATCCCAGCACTCAGGAGGCTGAAGCAGGAGGCTTGCAAGGTGGGGTGTATAGTGAGTCTAGGCCTGCCTAGGCAGTACAGTAAGACATTGTCTCAAACTAAAAAACAAACCAACCAAGAAGATGACCTTGGTATGATGCTGTTAACTAAAAATCCTACCCAGATCTTACCAGTTTTCATTAATGCCCTCATTCTGCTCCAGGATCCCCCCTGGGACCCCACGTTGCTTTCAGTTGTTATTTTATCTCGGTCCCTCTGCAGTCTGACAGTTCTGTGGTCTTCCCTCATTTTTCATGACCTTGATACGTTTTGAAGAATATTGGTCAGTTTTGTTAAACGTTCCTCAGTTTGGAGGCCTTGGTGTTTTCTCTTGATCGAGCTGAGGTTATGCCCTCTTGACAAGAACAGCACAAAAGTGTTGCTCTCGTCTCCTGTGCCCCTCTTTGTGCACACACAGGCAGCAGCCAGCAGAACACTGGTAAGGTGCTGCCAGTCCCAGCAATTTCGGAGTGCGGCATCGCACAGTCCTCCATTATTTAGCAATGCCCTATCGCATTAGCTGTGTTTGTAACACAGGCCTCCCAGAGCACGTTATTCTTAGAGTTTCTCGTACAGCACTAAGCTTTTTCTAAGGTAGCCAGAAAACTTCTAAGGTACTTTCTTTAGAAAAGGCTGTTATTATTCAAAGGGCTTTAAGAATTCCTTTTTGGGAGCCAGCTGTAGAGTCAATTTAAAAACATAAAGGTTTTGAGGGGATAGTGATGGTCTGTTAAATAGCTTCAGTTTCTGGAAGCTGCGTCATTTAGACTTGAATGGAGGAAATAGGGCAGGCTTATTAATTTGCATTACAGAGCGATTACTGAGCAAGGGCAGACATTGGAAGGACACGAGGGAGTGCTTGATTTTATACAAATCATTAATTTCTTGGCAGGGAGCTAAGATTGTTCCTAAGGTTAACTATAAACCACTTTCTTTCGGTGTTGTGTACTGCGGGGCTCCCAGTTGACAAATCTCCTCTTGCTGTGCAGATGACAGGACGTACCACTTCCAGGCGGAAGATGAGCAGGAATGTCAGATGTAAGTTCTGCGGGGGTGGGACCTGGGGTGGGACCTGGCAATCTGCAGTCGTTCAGGGGTGTAACACGTCCGCGCGTTGTGGCCGTCGTTTAGATGGATGTCCGTGCTGCAGAACAGCAAGGAAGAAGCTTTGAACAACGCGTTCAAGGGAGATGACAGCACCGGAGAAAACAACATCGTCCAGGAGCTGACCAAGGAGATCATCTCTGAGGTGCAGAGGATGACGGGCAACGACGTGTGCTGTGACTGCGGGGCGCCAGGTGACCCGGGGCCCCCACCCTTCAGATTCCATTTCTGAGTCACAGAATCCACTCACCGGTGGTCAGCTTCATTTCAAACATGAAATTTAGGGCCGCTCAGCCTGAGAGAGGCTTAACGAACAGTGTGCAAAGCGTGGGAGAGGCTCGCCGGCCCGGCCCCAGAGCGGGACGACGTCAGACAGCCTGGAGGACAGGAAAAGATTTCAGTGCGGTTTGAGATATGAAACCCGAAGGGTGCTGTGAGGGTGGGGTGAAGGTCATCCAGTCTTACGGGCTCTGAGCAGCTGCGGATGCATAGTCCAGGCCTCTGCCTGGGCTTTCTGGCAGCCTTTCTTTGTCTTCCTTGATGGACCTACCAAAGTAACTTCCAGTCGCTGTCCAGCTCTGGGACCCTGGAAGAACTGTGGCTTTGTTGGACAGTAGTTTTCCTTTCTGTAAAATGAAAGAGCAGGTCCCTCCTGCCTGTCAGGGTCTGTGACGGGAGACACCTATGTTTGCACTGGGACGGGGCATATCAGAGGCTCCATTTTAATGGACAGTGTCGTTAATTTTCACAATTAGTACTTTAAAGTTCAAGGAGTTGACTTAATTCTAATTAAGATGGAAGGGCCCTAGGAAGTCTAGATGTAAATATAGTCTTTTCTTCTTCTTCTTCTTCTTCTTCTTTTTTTTTTTGTGGTACTGGGGGTTGAACCTGGGGCTTTGCGCCTGTATGCTCTGCAAGTGCTGGACCACTGAGCTGCACCCCCAGCCCATTTTTTTTTACTTTTTGAGACAGGGTCTCACTAAATTACGCAGACTGCCTCTGGTCTCGAACTTGCGATCCTCCTCCCTTTGCCTCCCCAGCCGCTGGGATTATAGGCGTGCGCCACCACACCCGGCGCCATAGTAGCCTTTTCTGAACAGTTGTAAAATGAGGAAGATTTTGGCATGGCTAGAATGGTCAGTTGCCTTTCTATTCTTCTAATTCTGTGACAATTCCTATTAACAACGCAACCAAAGTAGAATGGACAGTTGAGACGTACCACTAGTTTCCTGTTTTCCTGAAGGCTATATTTGGCGTTGGATCCATTAAAAAATATCTTTTTGGTAGGAATTCGGATTGTTGTGGTAGGGAGTGATAAATAGTGACTTGTTTTCTTTCTTGGGAAAAGATAAAGACGGTGAAGTACTTAGATTTTAAAGACACTCTCATAATGAAGTCAAAGCTGTGCACAGTGCCGTATTAACATGCCGAGACAACATGGATGTTGTGTGAACTTGATGTAAGTTGTCTAAATGTGCGTTGTGCTTGCCGAATGCACTGTACACACAGTAGAATAGGCCAGTTTACCTGCAAACACAGATGCCCAGAGGTACTTTCTGAAAGTGGACATAATTTTTTACAATTTGAAAATTTCTTAAGTAACTGAATGATTACCAAATCACCAAGGTCATGATACTCGCCTGTGGTGAGCTTTTTTTTGTGGTGGTGGTGCTGGTTCTTTTGAGACAGGGGCTTGCTGTGTAGCCCAGGCCGGCCTTGAACTTACATTGATCCTCCCACCTCAACCTTCTGAGTGTTGCGACTACCGGCATGCGCCACCACACCTGGCTTTACCTGTGGTGAATTTCTAAGGGCAACCAGCAGTTCTGACGAGAATTATCCTAACGCTCTGTGACAATGTCGTCCATGCATCTTATTTTTAATTCCCTGCATTTTATAACTTCATCATTCATCTGCCAAGCATTTCCTGGGTTCCCGCTGTGTGCTAAGCACATGGCAGGGTACTTGAGTGAGGTAGTGAACCTGCTGTGAGGGGAAGGTGAGGCTCGAGCTCAGGTACATGTAAGTCTGCACCTGCGAGCATCCTTGGTCTGAGTGTTTTGGAGCTGCCTCAGCTACAGTGGCAGATAAGAGTCCCCATCCTGGGCATCTCATGGGGCTCTGGTGCGCCTTAAGTGAGACGGGATACAAAAGTACTGTATGGTTTCTGAAGCTCTTACGATGCAGACTATTACACTACTTCCGAAGTGCTGCGCACAGCTCATCACGAGCACACAGTGCGTGTTCTCTGTTACTATGAGCACGTCAGGCAGCTGTGTCCCCTCTCCTTGTTGTTGTTGTTGTTGTTAGGTGCCGTCGAGTCGGTATCCGACTCATAGCGACCCTCATAGGGTTTTCAATGGCTGACTGTTTCGGGATTGCCTTGGGAGTGGATTGCCAGGCCCTTATGAGCATGTCAGGCAGCTGTGTCCTCTCTCCTACCAGTACTAAACTCCCGAGGGTCTCTCACTTGTCCTCCCGCCCCCCTCTGTTGGTATGACCGGGTTAGTATAGGCTTGGCCTCTATTCAGTAACCTGTGGTCACTTAGGTGCCCTGTGCGCACTGGCGCACGCCTGTAATCCCAGCGGCTCGGGAGGCGGAGGCAGGAGGATCGCAGGTTCGAAACCACAGGCAGTCTGTGTAATTTAGCGAGACCCTGTCTCAAAAAGTAACAAAATGGGCTGAGGTGCAGCTCAGTGGTTCAGCATTTGCAGAGTATGCAGGCGCAAGGCTCTGGGTTCAATCCCCAGTACCGAAACAACAACAACAACAACAAAACTTAGGTGCCCTGTGTTCTTATTTTGTTCTCACAGCACCTGTCACTTAAAAGAATGGAAGAATGGGGAGTTGGAGGAGGAGGGAAGAGGAGGGAGAACTGATGTGTGGTTGTGGATTGCACGTGATAAGGTGGTAATGAAAGATGATCGTAGGTGCCAGCTTTGTCAAAGATCAAAAAATCCTCATGCTCAAAACTTCACACTCAGTAACCAGGGGGGGAGAAAGTTCTGCCTCCTGATCCTCCTCTGACAGCAAGCTCACATTTGCCCTGCTCTCTTTGGCAGATCCCACGTGGCTCTCCACCAACCTGGGCATTCTGACCTGCATCGAGTGCTCAGGGATCCACCGAGAGCTGGGGGTTCACTACTCCAGGATGCAGTCCCTGACCTTGGATGTGCTGGGAACATCTGAGCTGCTGGTAATTCGATCGTGGTTTGGAAATACATAAGGAGACAGCGATAGGTTTCATTTGGCATCGTAGTCCCTTTTGGTTTCTTGAAGTCTTGGTGGGCTGGTGGTGGTTATGTTGCCAGATGGGCTTGGGTAGAAACTCCTTGATCATTCCTCATTCCCAGCTACCAGGAAGTGAGGGCCCTTCTTGATGGAAAACTTTATTCTGAAATGCAAAAAGGGAAATGAACCCAAACAAGGAACGTTGTAACAGGCAGAAGATTCTGCTGATGGCCTGGGATGGGAGCACAGCCCAGGTCACCCCATCCATTAAACAGGCGCAGAACCCAAAGCCTGGGATCACTATAGGACTTAGTCTGTCACCAGCCGGTTTCTGATAAGGCTTTGATCTTTTCTTGCTGTCAGCCACCATTGGCCTTTTTCTGTGCCCCATACAGGGCCTCTTGGTAGGGATGCTGCTTTCTGTTTCTCCTGGTACTTTCCTGAAAAACCAGGGTATCAAGCCTGCCTAAAATGGGGTTCAGGTATATGTACAATATGTTAAAATGTAGTTGTTGTTGTGTTGTTGTTAGGTGCCGTCGAGTTGGTGTCCGACTCATAGCGACCCTCATAGGGTTTTCAATGGCTGTTTCAGGATTGCCTTGGGAGTGGATTGCCAGGCCCTTCTCCCATTTTTGTGGTGCTGGGAATTGAACTCGGGACCTCAGAGACTGCAGCGCAGTGCTCTACCAACTGAGCTAAATCCCAGCTCATAAAATGTAGAGGTTCAGGTAAAATCCTATTTGTAGATAGCAAGGCTCCCAGCACAACCTGAACCCGGGACCTGAACCCATTCTGGTTCAAGCGTTTTGAAAACTTTTTCTGAACCTGAACCCAAACCCAATGAAAAACTGGATTTGGGTTCAGATTTTAATGGCGTTTTTGGTGGTGGTGGTGGTGGTAGTGGTTGTTATTGTTTATTTGGTATTTGGTATTATTGGCTATTTAAAAATTAAAAAATCCAGGTGCACAAGACATGCCTGTCATCTCAGCGACTCAGGTGGCAGAGCCAGGAGAGTCACAAGTTCGAAGCCAAAGGCAGCCTGTGTACCTTAGGACGACCCTGACTCAAAAATCTGCTGAGGGTACGGCCCAGAGTAACTTACAAAGTATGAACGAGGCTCTGAGTCAAACCTCCAAGTGCTCAAAAAGGAGAGAAAAGTATTGAAAAAATTTTATTCATCTATCTATACATGTTGTTGTTGTTAGGTGCCGTTGAGTCGGTGTCTGACTCATAGCGACCCTCATAGGGTTTTCAGTGGCTGATTGTTTCGGGATTGCCTGGGGAGTGGGTTGCCATGTCCTTCTCCCATTTTGCGGTGCTGGGAATTGAACTCGGGACCTCAGAGACTGCAGAGCAGTGCTCTACCAACTGAGCTAAATCCCAGCCCTATCTATACATAGGATTAAAAATTTGAACTCAACCAAACCCAAGCCCTCTAAATTTTAACATCTTGAAACCCACACTTGAACCTGAGCTCAGTTTTTCGTGGGTTTGGAGCCCTGTGAAAAAGGTTTTCATTTTTTGGTTAGCGATCACAGGAAAGTCCACAGTGGTCAGATGAGGAGACTGAAGCATTTTCTATGAAGTAGCTTCACCGTGTGAGATGGCAGCCCTGCTGAGGGTAATGAGGCCGGTCAGGCTCTGGTGTGCTTCCAAACACCAACACCAAAAGTTCATGACTGCCAGGTTAGAAAGCAATGCTTGACATCCTCTCAGGGTAGCTCGCGTTGGACAGTAAACAGTGAGCGGGTACTGATTGCCATTGATTTTAATGTCAAGAGCAATAGTCTCACCGGGTGAGGTGGCACATGCCTGTAATCCCAGCGGCTTGGGAGGCGGAGGCAGGAGGGTCGCAAGTTCGAGACCAGAGGCAGTCTGCATAACTTAGTGAGACCCTGTCTCAAAAAGTAAAAAATGGCTGGGGGTGCAGCTCAGTGGTCCAGCACTTGCAGAGCATGCAGGCACGAGGCCCTGGGTTCAACCCCCAGTACCTCAAAAAAAAAAAAAAAAAAAAAAAGTAATAGTCTCAACAGGGCTTTAGTTGCTGCGGTCAGTATTCCTCTCATGGGGCCATCCGTCTTCTTGACAACTACTCTGGATTGAGTGTTTGTACTTGCGATGCCCTCTGAACTATCTTGGGAACAATTTCCATCTTTCCAAAGAAATTTTTTTTTTTTTTTTTTTTTTGTGGTACTGAGGATTGGACCCAGGGCCTCACACTTGCATGCTCTGCTAGTGCTGGACCACTGAGCTGCACCGCCAGCCTTTTTTTTACTTTTTGCGACAGGGTCTCGCCAAGTTATGCAGACTGCCTCTGGTCTCAGAACTTGAGATCCTCCTGCCTCCGCCTCGAGAGCCGCTGCCAAAGAATTCTTTATGGTTTTGGAATACAGAGTTGGGAATACAGAGTTGGGGATCCCACTAGCTCAGGTAGCTATATACCTGGTTACATGTTGTTGTTAGGTGCTGTTGAGTCGGTATCCAACCCATAGCTACCCTACATACAACAGGTGAAACACTATTGTCAGTGCTTCTGTGCTGTTCATAGGCTTTTCAGTGGTGGATTGATTTTTGGGTGGGGGTTGCCGGGTCCATCTCCCAGCCCTGATTACATAAAGGTCAAAAAACAAAATAGGCTCGGCAAGACCTGCGCAGTGACCTTTTGGTTACCTACTGTGGTTACTGTTGAGGTAACGATGCCCACAGCTGGCATCTCAGGTGCGTGCGCACAGTGGCATCTCTAGGATAACGGGATGGTGAAGATGTGAGGGTGTCACTGGACGTTTACAAAGGGGCACAGATTACATCTCAGTGAACACTGATGAACTGTGGCAGTTGCTGCTTTCGCTGATTTGCTGGGAGCAGTGGGAAGCATTAAGTGATAAGGATGGGAAGATTGCTTATTTTGTACAAGGTACTTGGCCGAGCACTTTGTAGGCCTGAGCTCATTTGATCTCTGCAACAGCCTGATGACCTTGGTATGTGCTCCCTGTTTTAAAGAGAAACTGCGGCTCAGAATGCTTTCGTGTGCCCAGGGTTCTGAACTTATTAAGGCGACTGGAGGGGAGGGCCCCTTTAATTTGATTCCAGGGGTCACATTCCCTTTTGAGGTGCCTGGAACACAAACTGGCATTTGTGGGGGGTTGTCTTGCTATGTGATAAGCATGCAAGTCGCACAAGCATGTCCCTCCTTATAAAACGTCCCCGGCAAAGGTTTAACAGCCTACGTGGGAGGAAAGAGCCCTCGTCTGCAGCCTGCCTACGGCTGTAGAATAAATACTTCCACCACAGCGGTTTCTAGTTACCCATGTGGATCTCTGAGCATGGAGCTGGGAAGAGATGTTCAGTAGCACAATGTTCTGTAACACTGTAGTCAGCACTGAAGTGTAATGGATATAAACAACTTCAAGAACATGTTGTTGTGGTTGTTAGGTGCTGTTGAGTTGGATCTGACTCATAGTGACCCTAAGTACAGCAGGACAAAACACTACCAACACTGCTATACACAGAATGTTTTTGTGTTTGAGCCCATTGTTGCAGCCACTGTGTTTCCTCTCATTTTGAGTTGTGCCACACCAGCAAAAGGAGGTCTCGGGCTTTCCTCCTTTCCTGTCATTAAGGTCAATTCTGCTTTGAGGAGGTGACTCTTCCCTATCATTTCTTGAATACCTTCCAGCTCGGGGGGCTCATTTTGGAGCACTGTATTTGACGGTGCTTCTCAGCTATTCATAGGATTTTCAATGGCTAGTTATTTCAGGACTGGGCTACTGGGTCCTTCTCCCTAGTCTGTCTTAGTCTGGAAGCTCAGCTGAAACCTGTCCACCATGGGTGGTCCTGCTGGTATCTGAGATACCAGTGGCATAGCTTTCAGTATCACAGCAACACACAAGCCCCCACAGCACTGACAAGCTGACAGACACATAAGAGCTTCAACAACATAGACAACAGTAAAGTGTAGTAAATAATTAAGAAATAATGAGAGTTTTCTGTTTTGTTGTTGCTCTTGTTTTCGTTTTTTGAGACAAGGTCTCACTGTGTAGCCCAGGCTGGCCTTGAGTCGTGATCCTTCTGTGTAAAGCCCTCGAGGGCTGAGATTATAAATGTGCACCTTCGCACCGGCTTAATGATGAGTTTTGAGTGTCTAATACCTTAATTGTTAATATGACTTAATAATAAGTTCATATTAAGTTCATATAATGTAATTGTTCTTTTGTTTTTTGTTTTTCCTTTTGACGGTCCTGGGGGTTTGAACCCAGGGCTTTGTACTGGCATGTTTTGCAAGTGCTGTACCACTGAGCTGTACCCGAGCACATTTTTTTTTTTTTTGTACTTTTTATTTTGAGACAGGATCTCACTAAATTAGTCAAATTCTGCTCTTGTACTTTCAATCCTCCTGCCTCCGCCTCCCAAGTTGCTAGGATTACAGGCATGAGCCACCACACCCAGGTTCATATAATATACTTTTTAATAGTAGCAGGGCTTAGTAGCTGTCTCACAAAATTTCTAAAAATTTAATAATTAGCACTCATGAGCTGCTCAGAGCCTGACTCCAATGTTGCTTACTGAAGAGGAAAACATCAATAGAGGTTGAAAGGAATAGGTTTTCATACTGATGCAATGATAAAGTGACTTCTGATCCCTAGTTGAAATCTCAATTTCTGTCTCCCAAAGCCTCTGTAGGGATTCTCATAGATGTTTAAAGTTTGGCTTCTTTTCACTCATTCTGAGCAATCAAGCAGAGCCTGGTTGATTAATACCTGCAGATATTTTCCAAATCTAATTTTTGCCACAGTTTTAAACTCTTCCCTTATCTGGGCCTCTTTTCCTCAGTGGTTATCAGAAAAGCAAAGTAGAAAGATGGCACCTGTGGGGTTTGTTTCCCACCTGCTGCTTGCCCCTGAGTTTCGGCTGGTCCTGTGTTGGCTCAAACAAGGTGGGCCTCTCCCTGCTTTTCCCGATTCCCCACGCACTGTGTGCTAGGACTGCAGCATGATGTCCTGTCTACAGCCTCCTGCCTCAGCCTTTGGGGAACGGAGGGATCGGTATCCCTTTGTAAAGCACGGAAATCAGAAACCTTTTTAAAGCACCTCGGTTGTTTATTTTGCTTAGACAATCTGATCCCTAAACAAAGGATTTCCTGAGTTCTTCACAGCTATGAGTCAGCACTTAAATACAACTATCATACCTCTCTTTCTCTCTGTATTTTTTTTTTTTTTTTTTTTTTGCGGTACTGGGGGTTGAACCCAAGGCCTCGCGCCTGCATGCTTTGCAAGTACTGGACCACTGAGCTGCACCCCCAGCCCATTTTTTTACTTTTTGAGACAGGGTCTCACTAAATTACGCAGACTGCCTCTGATGTCGAACTTGTGATCCTCCTGCCTCCGCCTCCCAAGCTGCTGGGATTACAGGTGTGCACCACCGCGCCCGGCTCTCTTTGTATATTTAGAATTATGTCTAGCACACAGTAAATCCTGTAACATATTAGCTGTCATTATCTTCTCCAAGATGATCTTATCAGTGCTTTCAGAAGAATGACCTTTATGCCCTGCTGTGCGAGGCCACAGGAGAACCCACCAGCACTAACTTGTATATTCTGCGCATGCACCTCTCTGATTGGTTCATAGGCAGGGCTCTGGCACCAGGGCCTCTGGATGACTTGTTCATTGCAGTGGGTTTTCTTGTGCAGCCCAGCCACATGTCAGCTCAGCCTCTTCCTACCCTGTTGGAGGAGATGAGGGGGTGCAGCCTGGACGAGCTGGCTTACAGCAGGTTCCCACCTTCTAGGTGAATAGCAGGAGAGCCCACGTCTCGCTGGCCTGCTGTGACAGAAGAGTTTTGTTAAATTACTTTTATTACGTGTATTTATGGTGTACAACTGTGATGTTCTGATAAATTGTATACACGGTGGAACGATTAAACCAAGCCAATTGGCATATCTGCCTACAGCTGCACCACTGTGGTGTCTGATCCTAGCAGATCTCAGAAGCTAAGCAGGTCTGGGACTGGTTAGTACTTGATGGGAGACCGCCTGGGAACGCCAGGTGCTGTGGGCTTGGGAGAAGGACCTAGCAACCCACTCCCCCAAAACAATCCACCATTGAAAAGCCTATGAATAGTAGAGAAGCACTGACAACACTGTTTTGCCTGTTGTACATAGGGTTGCTATGAGTTGGGCACCCACTCAATGGGACCTAACAACAACAACAACAATTGATGTATCTCTTATTTTTTGTGGTGAGAACACAAAATGTAGCCTCAGCAGTTTTCAGGTAGCCGTTATTAGCAACTACATTAGATCTGAAGAATTTATTCACCCTCATTTACTTGAATTGTGTGTCCTTTGACCAACATCTCTCCCCTACCTCACCCTCGGGTATCCTCTGTTCTAGCCTTTGCTTCATGAGCTGGGCTATAGATTTTACATACAACTGATATCATGTGGTGTTTATTTTTTATGCCTGGCTAATTTCACTTAACATAATGTCCTTCAGGTTCACCTATGAGGTTACAAATGATAGGATTTCATTTTTCAAGGCTGAATAGTATTCTGTTGTGAATATGTACCATATTTTCTCTCTCCATTGATGGATGCTTAAGTTGATTCCATATCTTCGCTGTTGTTGATAAAGCTGCAATAGCCATGAGAGTGCAGATGTCTCTTGAACATACTGGTTTCATTCCCGTTGAATATACTTGTAATAGTGGGATGGTTGCAACATAGGCAGATCTGTTTTCAGTTATTTTGGGGGATCTCCATATTGTTTAGCATAATGGCTGTATAAATTCTCATCAACAGTGTACAAAGGTTCTCTTTTCTCCGTGTCTCACTGACGGTTATTTTTGTCTTTTTGACAAAAGCCATGCTAGTAAGTGTGAAGTGATATCTCACTGTGGGTTTTCTGTTGTTTTTTGTTTTGTTTTTGTAGTTCTTGAGGGTTGAATCCAGAGCCTCGTACATACTTGACAGGTGCTCTACCACTGAGCCGCACTGACCTCTAGCCCATTTTTTAATTTTTTATTTTGAGTCAGAGTCTTGCTAAATTGTGATCGTTCTGCCTCCACCTCCCAAGTCACTGGGATTACAGGCACACACCACCGTACTGACTAGGTTTGAATGCTCGGTTCCCTGATGATTAGTGATGTTGAGCATTTTGTTATATACCTGTTGGCTGTTTGTATGTCTTCTTTTGAAAAATGCTTGTTGTGGTCCTTTGCCCAAGTGTAAGGTTAGTAATTTTCTTGCTACAGAGTTATTTGTGTTCTTTATATATTGTAGACATTATCACCTTATCAGATCAGAGTTTACAGATATTTTCTTCCCTTCCATGGTCTATCTCTTCACTCTGTTCATTATTTCCTTTGCTGTGGAGAAGCTTTTTAGTTTGATGCAATTCCATTGATCTGTTTTTGCTTTTGTTGGTGAGGACAGGTTCTTAAATGACCTGAAAGAGACCACAGGCCCGTGAGCAGGCCCTCATTTGAGTGCATGTCCATTTTCTCTTTGGCATCGTGTTCCTGAATAGACAGATGCTCGCCCAGCGAAATGTCACTTCTGTCCTCCCAGATGGCCTCACCACGTTCCTCTTGATAAGAGTCTTTTGCTTAATTCAGTGAATCATTTCCTGGCCATCGATGTGCAAACTGTTTCCCTAGGTGCTGTGCTGTGGCTCTCTCTCCATTGCCTTTTAATTTGTTTTCATTCTAAAGCACACTTGTTTTCTGTGTTAATAGAATGGGCTTCAGCAGCAGCGGTGAAGGTGGCTGGTTAGTCATCACCTTCCTTTCACCTGGTCTGGAATTTAGCTCAGTTGGTAGAGCGCCGCTCTGCAGTCTCTGAGGTCCCGAGTTCGAGTCCCAGTACCGCAAACGTGGCAACCCACTCCCGAGGCAATCCAGAAATAATCTGTCATTGAAAACCCTATGAGGGTCGCTATGAGTTGGATGCGACTCGATGGCACCTAACAACAATCCTTTCACCTGATTTTAGAACTTCCTCCCATTCACTGAGATGGGACGTGAACAGCTGAAGGGTTCATTTGATTAGTCTGGGAAGCGTGTCATCCTAACGACTTCGGCGTGCAGCATCTTAGTGGGCTTAGATTTTTAACGAGTCTGCTTTCAGAAAGCCCACTGGCAAACAGATTTTAAAAGATAAATTTTCTCCTTAATATAGAAGATCGTGATTTCAGTATTGATTTTTTTTTCCAGTCATGCAAAAAACATTTATCGCAGATACAAGGCAACTGGTATCATGACCCATCTCACTAAGTGAAAATAACAAAGAAACCTTTTTTTTTTTTTTTTTAATTGAATTTAAGAATCTTCCATCAGGTTGCAGCACAGGCATGAGGAAGCTTAGGCGATGTGAGCTGACTCGGCTGTGTCTTGACCTTCTGCCGACAACCTTCTCATGAGGTTGTTACGAAGCTGTCAGGCACTAGGCAGGTCTGCCCCAGCCAGGCGTGGAGGAGCGTGTAGGCGGGAAAACCCCTCAAAGACCAGGAGCCCCAAGTCATCACTGCTTTTTCTCTGGGACTGAAATAAGCTGTGCTGGGTACTAACCACAGTTGCTTAGAGCCGTGAGAAAGTGACCCTCAGCTGCCTTTCTCGGAGACACAGTTACGCCCTAGGTGTTGTCGCCAGGGCTTTGTGCATTCTGTCTGCCGGAAAGGAGAGCTCTGTTCAGACTCAGAGCCCTGAGAAGCTTAGCAACTTTCCCAGCGCACCGCAGCCAGGCAGCATTTATACTCCAGACCCGTGGACTTCAGGGCCAGTGTGCCAGCCTCCTTTATAAGATTGCAACCCCTGTAATCCCAGCGACTCAGGAGGCAAAGGCAGGAGGATCGCAAGTTCGAGACCAGAGGCAGTCTGTGTAATTGAGCGAAACCTTGTCTCAAAAAGTAAAAAAAAAAATGGGTTAGAGGTGCAGCTCAGTGGTCCAGCACTTGCAAAGCATGCAAGCGCGAGGCCTTGGGTTCAACCTCCAGTACTGCAAAAATAAATACATAAATAAAAATTAAAATAAAATCGCAACTCCATCAGAAGAAATCAAGCACCCACAACTCAGTGGTAGAGCGCTTGCAAAGTCTGTGCAAGGCCCTGGATTCAACCCCCAAGTACCACCAAAAAAAACAAAAGAAAAAAAAATTCTATTGAGCATCCGAACACGTGTTGTCAAATACATCAAAGAGAAATTCCAGGGCTTGGGTAAGAGCATAGGCTGTGCCCTTCCTTCTGCACCCAGGTATTATATGTCCCCCAACCTGGACAGTACTGTACTGTGCTGGCCACGCCCCTCGTGTGCCTCTCCCGTGCCTGCCAGAGGTGTGCTGTGCTCTCCAGGCCTCCCAGCCTGCGGGGATCCCAGGCCTCATTCATGACACACCGTTCCCTGCCTGGCTCGGGAACCAGTGCGGAGCGAGCTGCGTAAGAAGCAGGAGATCCAGGCTGTGTTGTTGGCAGAGGCCCACGGATTGCGTGGTTCCCTCGTGGTAACTGTCTGCCCACGCTGCTGGGCAGCTTGGGGGGACACAGCCACGAGGAGCAGGTTACAGTGGCGTCCCTTTTGTGAGGATCGGAGGGCTGAGCCACACGAAACAGTTTCTCCTGAGTGGAGGCTCAGGGACGTCCCGCTCTCCTCCTCCTGCCTCTCCCTGGGGGGGTCGAAGTGGCAAGGCGAAGAAAATCTCACTGATCAAGGGCCTTTCCCGTAGAAGCGTGAAAACAGGGCCCAGGAGGTTGCCCCAGCCCATCCTGTTTTTGTTTTTGTTTTTTTTCCGGTACAGGGGTTTGAACCCAGGGCCTCCCGCTTGCATGCTCTGCAAGTGCTGGACCACTGAGCTGCACCCGCAGCCCATTTTTTTTACTTTTTGAGCAGGGTCTCACTAAGTTACACAGACTGCCTCTGGTCTCGAACTTGCAATCCTCCTGCCTCCGCCTCCCAAGCCACTGGGATCACAGGCGTGCGCCACCACACCCAGCCCATCCTGGACTTTAAAACTGATTCCTAGACAAAACCAGAGGCCTCTCTGTGGCTCCGAGGGCTACGTTCAGGCTGGCGCTGAGGGCACACAGGGCAACTCCACACCCCTGCTTGGACACATGTGCACACACGTGTCTCACGCCATGTGTGATACCGGTGGCCTTCCTGACCACGTGACTGCTCTGCTTGCCTGGACTGGACGTCTCCATCTTCCTGGGACTCAGCATGGGCTTCTGGCCCCACTCACGTTGTCTTTCTGCCTTTTCTTTTTCCCCAGGGCCTCGCACATGCTAGGCAAGGTCCCCATCTCTGAGCCACACCTCAGTGCCCTTTTTTATTTTTTATTTTGGGACCAGGTCTCCTAAGTCGTGTAGCCTGCCTCTGGCCTTGAACTCGAGATCCTCCTGCCTCAGCCTCCCCAGTTGCTGGGACTACAGGTGTGCGCCACAGCGCCTGACCTGTGTTTCTTTCTTATCAGTTTGTCTCTGTCTTGTTGGGCTGAGCCGCTGTAGAGCAAGACGGTGTCTTATGCGCAAGGCCCGGCACACATGTGGGGCTCAGAGGCAGGAAGGGCGGAGCGTGCGTTTTTGAAGGGACGGGAAGGGTGAGGGCTAGGGCCGAGGCTTCCTTGCCTTCAGTGATAGGCAGTTGGCCCTCCATATCTACAGGTGCTGCGTTCGTGGATTCAACCAACCTCAAAAAAAAATTTTTTTTTTTTTGGCGGTACTGGGGGTTGAACTCAGGGCCTCGCACTTGCATGCTTTGTAAGTGCTAGGCCACTGAGCTGCACCCCCAATCCATTTTTTACTTTTATGAGACAGGGTCTCACTAAGTTATGCAGACTGCCTCTGGTCTCAAACTTGCGATCCTCCTGCCTCCTCCTCCCAAGCCACTGGGATTACAGGCGTGCGCCACCGCACCCGGCAATAATTGTTTTATATAAGTTCCTTGAGCAGCTTTGGATTCCATTATCCTTGGAACCCTGGGGCCCATGCCCGTGGGCATAAGGGACGACTATTCTAATGAACACCCTGGCCTCTCCTCCATCCAGTGTGGCTCTACTTCTGCCTCAGTGCCACCGATACTTCCTTCTGGGTTATAGTACTAAGCACCTGATATGGGGTCTGGTCAACACCCCGTCTTCCTGCTCCTCAGGCTGCCTCCCACTGGCCTGCTGGGGCCACGTTTTCCCAGCACGACCCCGAGGTCTCTGTCTGCGGAGACTTTGCCTTTGTTGATGCTTCCGGAGGGGTTCTCGGCAGGCTGCGATGTACACTGGGTCTTGGCAGAACAGCGACGCGACATTTCTGCAGCACTGGGTGCGTGTGACGCGAGGATGCGGCGGCTCCCTGGGCCAGCTGTCCCCTGCTAAGCCAGCCAAGCCCAAGCAGAAGGGAAGCAGCTTTCTGATTCCCAGGGAATTTTCTTCCTCCAGCGCCCCCGCATCTGCTTCACACAGCCTGGGAGGCGTCAGCCTGGCTGACGGGGGGCTGCTGTGGCGTCCATCATTCATTTGCAGAAAACGCCGGCGCCCGGCTAGAGGATGGTGTCTGTGTTGTGTTGGGTGATAGGGCCTTGGCAGCTGCCAGTGAACCAGGGGCTCTAACACTGGGGTTCAGTCCTGGGTCTGACTCCCACTGCCCTAGAATTCCCTCTTAGGGCATTGGCCACACGGTATGCAAGTATTTGTCACCTTTAGTGGCGTACCACCCTGACCACCAGCTTCTAGTGTCTCCTGTCCAGAAAACTTGGTCCTGGCAGCTTGAGATTTCGCCCTCTGACCATGCATCCCTGAGGCCACAGTGCCAGGACTGGGCCAGGAGGTGGGTGGAGGCAGTCAGTGGGTAATGAATGCATTGCAGCAGCTCAGCAGCTTTGTTCACTCATCAGGGACAAGGTAAAATCAGGGGAGCTCACCACCCAACTGATAAGCTACCCGCCGCCGTTTCTTCTGCCCCTTCACCATCCCACTTCACTGTCCGACGTCACTTCCCCCCGAGAAGTTACCACAAATAACTCAGCTCCCTTTGGCTGCTCCTTAAGCCAGGTCCCTGGAGACAGGGCAGACCCCTCAGGCAGCAGCCAGATCCCCAGAGCATCTTGCTAACCCTTTGTCTGTCCAATTATGAACTATCCGAAGCGACACTGACTCCCCTGCCATCATTTTCACTGTGGAAATTAAAATCTCGGTTCTCTCAAAGCACTGTGCCAACTGGGTGCGGTGGCGCACGCCTGTAATCCCAGCGGGTTGGGAGGCAGAGGCGGGAGGATCCCAAGTTTGAGACCAGAGGCAGTCTGCGTAACTTAGCGAGACCCTGTCTCAAAAAGTAAACAAATGGGCTGGGGCGCAGCTCAGTGGTCCAGCACTTGCAGAGCATGCAAGTGCAAGGCCCTGGGTTCAACGCCCAGTAGCGCAAAAAAAAAGCACTGTGCCAGAGGTGCCTTTCTAGTATTGTTTCAGGAAACATTTCGGAATCTGGCCTGGAGGTTGGGGTGCGTTCAGTAGTAGCACTCTTGCCTACTATGCCAGAGGCCCTGGGTTCCGTTCCCCAGCACCACCACAAAACCAAAGAATCTGACTTGGGAGCTGACCTCCAGGGCAGGTGCTGAGCTGGGCACTGTGAATGAGATGGACAGTCCCCTGCTCTTAAGAGGCCCCTGGCCATTCACTCATGCATGACACAAAGCATGGAGCCCGCTGCATCCTGCACAGTGCGTCATAGTCAGTAAGCAGTCAATTAAGAGGTGGTAATATTTAATGGGGCTGGGATTTAGCTCAGTTGGTAGGGCGCTGCTCTGCAGTCTCTGAGGTCCTGAGTTCAATTCCCAGCACCACAAAAATGGGAGAAGGGCCTGGCAATCCACTCTCAAGGCAATCCCGAAACAGCCATGGAAAACTCTATGAGGGTCGCTATGGGTCGGATACCGACTCGACGGCACCTAACAACAACAACGTTTAAAAAGTCAGATGATTGATTGGCATAAACAGACCTTACATTTGGAGCTAACATATGGCATTTGTAGTGTTTCTGTTGAGTGTTTTCACCTAAAGTGTCCCATTTTATCATCTTTGCAACCCTATGCAGTACGAGTCCCTCAATTCTACCCATCAGCTTGCTTGTGGTCGCACAGCCAGAGATGGAACCGTGATTTGCACCTGAGTTTTGGCTTCCTGTCCCCGTGCCCCTCCTACTATGTCCTTGTACCTCACAGCTGGTGGCAAGAAGTTTGTGTGGGGGACATGGAAAAAACCCGTTTGGGGGAGGGGAGATAAGAGTGGCGGTCACGTGGCCAGTTCCTGCTCCCCCCTGTGACCGTGGTGACACTCAAGAGGCCTTCTGTGCCGGGTCCTCCGCAAAAGGCACGTTGTTCCTCATCTGCAGTTTTACAGATACCCTTGGGCTTTGGTTATTGTCCGTCTTCATTAAAGGCAAACCGCTTTATTGCTCTATTTCTTAGTGGCCATTAAATAAATCGTCAGATGTGTTAGTAACGGGCAGCAGTGGGCTGGATTAATAATTGAGTGCCCTGAAATAGGCTTTTGCTTTTGCAGCTTGCCAAGAATATCGGGAACGCAAGCTTTAATGAGATCATGGAGTGTTGCCTACCAGCGGAGGGCTCGGTCAAACCCAACCCAGGCAGCGACATGTGAGTATGCGACGCTGTTCTGTTTGCAGAACAAAGGTGCGCCCTTGAACCCAGACCCTGAGAGGGGGAGAAACGGGGTTAGGGCACGCCATTTGTTGCTTCTTTGCGAAATAAATCAGCTTACCTTGTTTGTTTGTTTTTTGTTTTTTTAGTCATTTTAACCTTTTTGTGTGTCCCAGTGGAAATGCTGTCGCTGATTTTTTAGGAGGAGGTCAGGACAGCAGGTTCAGCAGCTGCTTTGTGGAGGTGGAGGTGGTGGTACCGTGGGTCTCCCTGGTCCCTGGGGTGGGTGCCCATAGACTTCCTGCCTCTGCTGTTCGTCTTCTCTGACCACTTTTCTGTCTTGATTCTCTCTGCATGAATTCTAAGCCACAGAGTGGCTAGTTGTCATAGGTCTGTGATCATGCACCATTCTCTTCGCCAGTGTCCTTTCAAGTGTGTTGTTGGTATTGTTAGGTGCCGTCGAGTCGGTATCCAACTCGTAGCAACCCTCATAGGGTTTTCAATGGCTGACTGTTTCGGGATTGCCTCGGGAGTGGATTGCTGGGTCCTTCTCCCATTTTTGCGGTGCTGGGAATTGGACTCGGGACCTCGGAGACTGCAGCGCAGCGCTCTACCAACTGAGCTAAATCCCAGCCCCTTTCAAGTGTACAGAGTGTTATTTTTTGTTCTCCAGTTGATACAAACTTGGTCGAGAAGCTTTTGCACCTCATTATGTGCCCTTTTGGTCCACTGAGGCAGCATATACAACAGGGAATTTTCTTGCCAGTTTTATCGAAGTGTAAGTTACCCAGACCACAGTGGGCTTTAAGAGATGGACAAGGAAACCATTGGGTCAGGGCAGTGCCTGTCCTGTGCCTTAGACCTCAGCTCTATTCCTTATGGCCCGTCTGCCTGCAAAGAGGGCTCAGGGATGGTCTGCCTGCTGGGGTGTGATACCAAGTGAGGCAAACAAAAGGAAGAATAGGCACAGGTCTCCAGGCCAGTGGAAGAGACAGCACCTGCATTTGAGTGACGTGCTTGGATCAAAGTGTTCTGGAAAGAGAGGGAAAGATGAAAAGTGGGTGATAAGAGGAAGATGAAACGTGACAGCGTTCTCCCTGTAAAAAGCCTGATAGAACTGGTGCCATGGGTCCTCCTAAAGCAGGGGTCCCCAGCCTCCAGGCTAAGGACTAGTAAGACATTATGACTGGCCGCACCACAGGAGGTGAGTGGCCAGTGAACTTCTGTGTATAGCCATGCCCCATCGCCCTCATTGCTAGGTGCACTCCGCCTCTGATCCATGGGAAAAGTGTCCTAGGAAACCAGTCCCTCGTGCCCAAAAAGTTAGGAGCTGTTCTCCTAAAGGACGGTGAGTCAGTAACCAATGTATTTAAGAATGATTTTACGCCAGGCATGGTGGCGCACACCCATAATCCCAGCAGCTCGGGAGGCAGAGGCAGGAGGATCGCAAGTTTGAGACCAGAGGCAGTCTGCGTAACTTAGAGAGACCCTGTCTCAAAAAGTAAAAAAATGGGCTGGGTGTGCAGCTCAGTGGTCCAGCACTTACAGAGCATGCAAGTGTCAGGCCCTGGGTTCAACCCCCAGGACCACAAGAAAAAAATAAAAAGAATGGTTTTATAAGCAGATAGGAGTGTGTGGGCCCTTCGTAAGGCAGAAAATTTAGATTTTTGTTTGGGAAAACTGAGGCTGCAGAGCTGTGGGACCTGTGTCCTGTTGCACTCGGGTGACGTAACCTGTCACAGCGAGGCAGTGGAGATGTTCTAGAGCTGTGAGGGATTTTGTCCATCCCTGGCCCTCTCCAGCATCAGGTGTCTTCTGTGAGCCATCTACAAGTGTTCAAGTCACGCCCACTGGCAAGCGTTTGTGCTGTAGCATCTCCCTGGAGTGGGGCAATGTGTGGTCTCAGATTTGAAGCACAGGCTCATGAAGTTACCAACCTGGGCCACGGGGACGGGACAGCCTCTTTAGCTTCTCTGAGCCTAAGCCCCAGTTTCCTCTGACATAAACGAGGAGACCACACGGCCTGCCCTGCAGAGGCGCTGGGGAGGTTGGCGAGGGGGGCAGTGCTTAGTTTTGGTGCTCACTTGGCGTTGGCATCTCTTTTTATTCTTTATCGTGTGGCTGGTGGAGGCCCTGTACGTGCCCTGGGTTGAGTCCACCCACTGTGAGAAATGAGGGCCGTCTCCAGTTAGGCTTCTGTTGGACAGTTACCCAGAGGTGAACGAAGGCTCTCCTGACAGCTTCAGGACCCGTTTAGTGAATGAAATGTCCCGGTCCAATACGGGGAGTTGAAGGACAGCTGTTGAAATGACCTGCTCTTTGTGTTTGTTCAGCCCTTGATAAAGGTACCAGTCTCCCGGAGTGCTGTAGTTGGGCAGCTTTGAGCAAAGCATATAGCAATTCATTTCTTTCAAGTACTAGAAGAACTTTACAAAAACTGCATTTGTTCTGGGGTGCGAGGATTCTAAAAATGAATGCTAATTTATTTGGAACTTTTCAGTGTTAATGTTCTATCTGCACTGAGACCCTATGCCCCCAATCTTGGCATTGGTCAAAAGGAAGTTTATACTCTCCTTTTCTCAAATTAGGGTCCATGGCCAGTGTCATGACTAAATTCAACCCATGATCGTTCCTTTTCGGTTGCAGTGCACCGTGGGACTCTGCGTTTGGCTCTATCATCTTCAACATTTCATCCCACTTCCTATTATACCTAGGTTTTCACATACATTGTTCTGACAGATTATATCTTTCTCGCTTTGCCACCACAGTAAGTTGCTTGTGGTGGTTCAGTAAATATTTAATGAATCAGCAGGTCAAAGAAATAGCCCCAGCTCTGTGCCTGCTCCAACAAGCGCATGTTTTACTTCTAGATGAAAAGGAGTGTGCTGTTTCTAGCTTCATCTAAGAAGACACCACCTGCAGATAAATCTGTTGAAGGGGAAACCAAAGACGCCCTTTAGTGGCCAATGAATCCCCAGGTGGATTTGAGGGCTTCTTGTTGTCAAGGGCCATTGAGCTGTGTCCGACTCATAGTGACCCTCGTAGGGTTTTCAATGGCTGTTTTGGGATCCCTTGGCATTGCATTGCCACATCCTTCTCCCATTTTTACAGTGCCGGGACCTCAGAGATTGCAGAGTAACGCCATGCCAGCTGAGCTAAATCCCGTGCGTGTAGTTGAACCACCAGAGGCCAGACTTGCATCTGCTCACAGAGGCCAGAATGGTTTCTGTCCTTCAGAAGCACAAAGGAAGCCCGTCCTGGGCACCCGCTGTAGGGTCCTGTGCAGCTCATTGCTGTTTCCCCACTGGCCACAGCCTGCAGATAAAAAAAAGAGGGAAGGGCACACTGACAGCGCAGACTTCCTCTGAGAAGCCAGGGAACACAGTGTGAGTTACACGGATCCATGCTGTGTTTGGGTCAGAACTACTTTCAAAGGACTCAAAGCCCTGGGCACATGAATAATCCATTAGAAAAGTAAGGAGAGCCAGGCGAGGTGGTGCACACTTAGGAGATGGAGGCGGCAGGGTCGTGCATTTGGGATCAGCCTGGCCTGGAAATCAGGCCAGCCTGAGCTACCTAAAGAGACCCTGTCTCAAAAAATCCAGGCTGGGGATGTAGCTCAGTGGTAGTGTGCTTGCCTAGCATGTGCAAAGCCCTGGGCTCAATCCCCAGAGCTGCTACATACATAATAGGTAAGAAACTTGTCTATCTCCACCCTGGCCCTGTCACGGATCACGGTGAGGGCTGAACGTGTGTAAAACCTGACGACTGTCCTGCCACTATAGCCCCGTGGAGTTTAAATCATCAAATCGGCTACTCCAGAGGGCTTCCTCACAGAACACATCATCAAGTAGGACCTGGACAGTTTCTGAGTCCCACACTGGGCTCAGGGACCCCGAGAGGACCTCCACCACTGAAGGGAGGTCCAGTGGGGCACTCGCCAGCTGGCTGAGGAGACCACCTGGCTTCAGGGTGCTCACCTGCAAAGTGGAGACAGACGTCCTGAGGCTGTCGCAGGGATCCTGTGAGATGCCCTGTCTCCACCCCGGTCAGGGGGGGTCTCCATGGCAGATTAGCACCACGCAGGCAGGGCTGTGTACTGGGGGCCCTGCAGGTGGCAGACGAGAGCCAGAAATGAGAGAGATGCAGAATAATTACAGGTGCCAGGGGCCAAGGTCCCAGGTGACTTCAGAAGTCTCTCCTGTGCTGTGAAACTCAGGGGTGACTGGGGGAGCCGGTGCTGCCCTGGCGTGTGGGAGCAGCCAGCAGTCAGGGGGCCCGGCCACCTCTGGGGCAAGACACCTGCCCAGTGGTTTTGGTCTGGGGTGGTGGGGGCGATGACCTCCTATTCTGAGCTGGCCTGTCTCCAGGGTTCTCTGGGCAGACAAGCTCCGCTTCTCCGTGGAGTGTTCCCTTCCCACAGGGCTTAGGTAGCTCTGAAAGACAGGCGGAGGAGCGTTCATACCTGACCCAGCAGCCGCAGGACCTCCCTGCAGCATAGCTGGGCAGCAGGAGGTCAGGAGAGAACCCGTAGGAATGCAGCCCAGTAAGGTGTAAAGGCCCGGTGCTCACCCTCTGCAGGTGAGGGTCACCCAGGCAGTGGCCCTTGGCCTTCAGTGACCACCGAGATTACCGCTTTACCTGGCCTGCCTCCAGGTGCTGGTGGCTGCAGAGGCTGTGCTGTCTGCACCTGAGAAACACTGGGGGGTTCGAGGCCAGGCTTGAAGAAGTGCTGTCTGTGTGGCCTGATGGAGAGGCAGAGCAGAGCCCTTCCCTGCTCCCCTGGAGCCTAGGAGGACAAGAGAGTGCAGGGTCTGCAGGGCACACACCTGTAATCCCAGCAGTTCGGGAGGCGGAGGCAGGAGGATCGCAAGTTCAAGACCAGAGTCAGTCTGCAAAATTTAGCGAGACCCTGTCTCACAAAGTAAAAAAATGGGCTGGGGGCGCAGCTCAGTGGTCCAGCACTTTCAGAGCATGCAGGCGCGAGGCCCTGGGTTCAACTCTCAGTACCATAAATAGATAGATAGATAGATAGATAGATAGATAGATAGATAGATAGATAGACAGGTAGACAGATAGATAGATAGAGTGCAGGGTCCAGTAGCTCTTGGTTAGCACGTTTCGCTCTGATGACGACTGGACCCCCTGGAACTGAAGGCCTGGAGCTGACCCACCCCTGAAGGCCCATGACCCCTGGTATACAGCAACCAGGACCCTGTGGGGCTGAGGGTTTGGTGACTGAGCAGTAGTGAACGTGGCAGGGCAGGACTGAGAAGCCCCTGAGGGAAGAAGAGTTGGCCAGGTCCTTGTGCCTGGACCCCTGAGCCCCCTCTGCATTCAGCACCGTCCCTCACAGCAATCACATCTGGCCCGTGCGGCCCTGCAGCAGCGTGGCCAGGATTCCTGCTCCCCAGGTAAGCAGGTGGCATCTCTTGCGCTGGTCACGCGACAGTCCTGTGAGCTGTTTGAGGTCCGGCTGCCTGAGCAGGAGTCCTGGCTTTACTGGCCACCCCTCTCCAAGTGGACCATTGGCCTGTGGGCAGCACGGGCCTTTCCTTTTAGTCACTTCCCCTAGCCGACCCTCTAAAACTTCGTTTCACACCTTCCTGATAGAGTACAGGGTGAGGGGCTCTCTTTGCATCTCAGGTAGGTTTGTGGGCTAAACTTTTGTCAGTAGGATTTGGTTTTTCCTGACATTTAGTTTAGTAGCTTCATTGAAACATAATTCATACCCACTTAGGTATTCAGTTCAGTGGCTTTGTGTGTGTGTGTGTGTGTGTGTGTGTGTGTGTGGTACTGGGGTACCCAGGGCCTCCCGCTTGCATGCAAGTGCTGGACCACTGAGCTGCCCCCTCCACCCATTTTTTTTTTTTACTTTTTGAGACAGGGTCTCGCCAAATTATGCAGACTGCCTCTGGTCTCAAACTTGCGATCCTCCTGCTTCCGCCTCCCAAGCTGCTGGGATGACAGGTGTGCGCCACCGCACCCAGCAATTCAGTGTTTTTTAGTAAATTCATAGAGTTGAGTGTCCATCACCACAATCAATTTCATGTTATTTACTACTTGTTTAATTTTATATTTTGAGACAAGACCTTGCTATCCCAGGCTGGCTTGGCACCAGGTATGCAGCCCAGACTGGCTTAGAACTTGATCCTCCTGCCTCAGCCTCCTGAGTGCTGGTATTACAGCTGCCCACCGCTGCTGCCGGGTCACAATCAATTTTAGAAGTTTTATTTTCCACCCTGAAAGAATCTCCTATACCATTTCCCATGACCTATTGACGACTCCTACATACTGAGCCCTGGGCAACCTACTCTGTCTCTACACATTGCCAGGTCTGGGTGTTTCGTGCAAAGGATGTATACAAGGCGAGGGCTGGTGTGTGCGACTCTATGACCTGGCATGTTCACGGTCATGTTTGCTGTGGCTTGCACCAGTATTTCAGTCCCTTTTATTGCCAAAGAATATTCTATGGTACAGATACACCCTTTTTCCTTTGTTGTGTCTTTTGTTAATTAGTATTTTTTTGTTAGTGTACAATTTAATGGATTTCATTAGGACATCTCCATACCTGCGTATCATTGTACATTGGTCATGTTTGCCCCCCAATAGGGGGCATGACCCTGCTCCCCCTGCTGATCCCTTTCTTCCTCACCAATGATCCCCCTCTGATTGCATATCGTGTGTGTGTGTGTGTGTGTGTGTATGTGTGCATGTGCATGTGTGTACATTATTATTATTATTGTTAGGTGCCGTCGAGTCGATATCTGACTCATAGCGACCCTACATACAACAGGGGAAACACAGTGCTTGTCAGTGGTTCTCTGCTATTCAGAGGGTTTTCAATGGTGAATTGATTTTTAGGAGTGGGTTGCTGGGTCCTTCTCCCAAGCCTACAGCACCTGGTATTCCCAGGTAGTCTCCCATCCAAGTACTAACCAGGCCTGACCCTGCATAGATTCTGAGATCTGATGGGATCAGATGCCACAGGGCTATGGCTGCAGGGATATATATATATATATATGTATGTATGTATGTATGTGTGTATATATATATGTATATATATATGTATGTATGTATATATATATATATATATCCATATTTTGCCTTTGAGAGCAAAATGTGATCTTTCTCTTCCTTTCCCCCATCACCCTTTCCTATTGCCCTTCCCCATCTCTTTAGTTCCTTTCTCCCCCTACCTAGTCCCCCTTCTGCTTTATGAAATATATATTAAAATATTGAATGTATATTGAAATCTGTCATCCACATGTGAGAGAAAACAGTCGATGTTTGTCTTCTTGAGTCTGGCTTGTCATGCATTTTCCTGGTTCAGGTGTGTATATACCACGTTTTCTTTATCCATTCATCTCTTGGTGGACACCTAGCTTGATGCCATATCTTGACTTTTATGAATAACACCACAGTAAACATGGATAAGCAGGTATCTTTATGGTGTATTGACTTAGATCCCGTCCCATGTATATCCAGGAGTGGGACAGCTGGGTCATATGGTAGTTGTATTTTTAGTTTTTTTAGGAAACTCCGTACTGATTTCGTTAGTGGCTGCACCAATCTGTGTTTCCACCAGCAGTGTATAAGGACTCCTTTCTCCCAACACCCTCACCCATATTTTGTTGTTGTTGTTGTTGTTGTTTTGATACTGGCAGATGCACCACATTTTTTTGTTTATCCATTCCTCAGCTGCTGACTACTTGGGTTGTTCCACACATTTGTGACTTGGTTGTCATTTAGTACTTTAGCAATTACTCTACCCATCTGTTTTTTTAAAATCGTTGCTGTTAAGATCTTTAGGATTTAGCTCAGTTGGTAGAGCGCTGCGCTGCAGTCTCTGAGGTCCCGAGTTCAATTCCCATCACTGCAAAAATGGGAGAAGGGCCTGGCAATCCACTCCCAAGGCAATCCTAAAACAGTCAGCCATTGAAAACCCTATGAGGGTCGCTATGAGTCAGATACTGACTCAATGGCACCTAACAGCAACAACAAAGATCTTTAATGTAATCTAGATTGTGAACTACTCAGTCCTCTGACTGAGCTGCTGTTTTCTTGCCCTCCCTCTTTCAAGTTCATTAGCACTTCCCAAGGTCCTAGGGCTGTTCTGTGCTCCATTTACGTGTTAACTCATGTACTCTCAGACTTCCCCTATGAGGGTCCTCTGTGTGCCTTTTCACACATAAGAAAATGTGAGACTAAAGAGATGAAATTCTTGTTCAAGTTCAGTCAGTCAGTACTCAGTGAGAGTGGGATTTGAACCCTGCTCCTTGGGCCTTCCTGGTGGTGTTCCCTCCACACGCAGCTCCCTGAAGAGGGTGGTGTCTGAGCACAGAGCCCTTTAAATACCAGAAAACAGAACACGGACAGACAATTCAGTTGCTCTAAATGTAAATGCCTTGTGTGCCAGGCCTGGTGCCTGCAGGGGAGAGGATGTGTAGTCCATGGCCCACTGGGCAGCAGGCGGGCATTCCACCAGGGTGAGAGTAGAACAGAGGGCGGGCTGGGAGGCCAGCCTGCCTGAGGAGGCGGCCCAGGAGCCGCTGTGGGAAGAATGTGGGTCATAGCAGAGGAGGACAGGGAGCTGCCAAGGAGAGGGGTGTAAGAAAGGTAGGTGCCTATCCTTGATCCCGAGGGTGACTGGGCGTGCAGATGGTGCACAGAACTTCAGGAGGAGGCAGAGGCAGGCGGCTGAGAGACTGAGGAAGCTGGCCACCTGGCCGGCTGTCCCTTACAGTTGGGGGAGCCTTAGAGCGGCCACACAGAAATCTGCTGCCTCTGATGCTGGAAACTGGAGCCACCCTGGGCTTCTGGAAGGAGCCTGAGCAGTCGCAGTGAACAGGGGCTGCAGGACCAGGATCGTGGGCTCCCCGCAGACAGCACTGTCGGTGCTGGGTAGACGGGGCTTTCTAAGGTGGCTGTCACCCAGCTGACACTGGCTAGGTTGAGTAGAGACCTCTGGTGACTCACCTGGGGAATGCGTGTGATTTTAGGAACGCGAGGAAGGACTACATCACGGCCAAGTACATCGAGAGGCGATACGCGAGGAAAAAGCACGCGGAGAACGCAGCGAAGCTCCACAGCCTGTGCGAGGCCGTTAAAGCCAGGGACATTTTTGGATTGCTCCAAGTTTACGCCGATGGTGTGGACCTTACAGAAAAAATCCCACTGGCCAATGGACATGTAAGACTGTGGCTGCTACTTATTATTATTATTTTTATTTTTTAAAAACAGGGAGGCTAGTCATGATGGCGCACGCCTGTAATCCCAGCGACTCGGGAGGCGGAGGCAGGAGGATCGCAAGTTCGAGACCAGAGGCAGTCTGTGTAACTTAGTGAGACCCTGTCTCAAAAACTGAAATAATGGTGCAGCTCAGTGGTCCAGCATTTGCAAAGCATGCAAGTGTGAGGCCCTGGGTTCAACCCCCAGTACCGGGGGGAAAAAAAAGGCAGGGAAAAAGCAGCAGGGCATTGTAATCAGAATCAAGAAGGCAATACTCCTGTGGGAAGAAACTGGGACTTCTGGGTTTGGCTTTTTTGTTTTGTTTAGTTTTAGTTTTGTTTTTTTTTTTTTTTTTTTCCTTTTTTTGTTTTGTTTTGTTTTTTGAAGCAGGATCTCA